>CANSGD010001218.1:0-291316 GCA_947645195.1 Patellifolia procumbens | reverse complement strand
TATTTAAAGCATATGAATCCCTTGGATCGAACTCATTTCAAATAAAAGGGTAAAATCGTCATAGTCTCTTAGGAGATTTGTGGTGTAAGAACACATTTCAAATAATTATTTTTCCTTAATAACCAAATATTTTAGACTCTAGAATTAAGTATTACTTATATTTAAAGCACATGAATCCCTTGGATCAAACTCAAATCAAATAAAAGGGTAAAATTGTCATAGTCTCTTAGGCGATTTGTTGTGTATGTACACCTTTCAAATCATTTGTTGTGCTTAATTACCAAATATTTTTGACTCCTTGAATAAGTATTAGATATATTTAAAGCATATGAATCCCTTGGATCAAACGCATTTCAAATAAAAGGCTAAAATCATCATAGTCTCTTTAGGCAATTTGTGGTGTATGAACACCATTCAAATCATTTTTTTTGCTTAATTACCAATTGTTTTGACTCCTTTAATAGGTATTAGATATATTTAAAGGATATGAATCCTTTGCATCAAACTCATTTCAAATCAAAGGGTAAAATCGTCAAAGTCTCTTAGACGATTTGTGGTGTAAGAACACATTTCAAATCATTTGTTAAGCTTAATTACCAAATATTTTTGACTCCTTGAATATGTATTAGATATATTTAATGCATATGAATCCCTTGGATCAAACGCATTTCAAATGAAACGGTAAAATAGTCATAGTCTCTTAGGCGATTTATGGTGTAAGAACACATTTCAGATCATTTGTTCTCCGCAATAACCAAATATTTTAGACTCGACAATTAGGTATTAGATATATTTAAAGCATATGAATCCTTTGGATCAAACTCATTTGAAATCAAAGGGTAATATCATCATAGTCTCTTATGGAATTTGTTGTGTATGAACAACTTTTAAATCATTTTTTGTGCTTAATTACCAAATATGTTTTACTCCTTGAATATGTATTAGATATCTTTAAAGCATATGAATCCCTTGGATCAAACTAATTTCAAATAAAAGGGTAAAATCGTCATAGTCTCTTAGGCGATTTGTGGTGTATGAACAACTTTCAAATTATTTGTTGTTCTTAATTACCAAATATTTTTGTTTCCTTGGATAGGTATTATATATATTTAAAGCATATTAATCCCTTGGATTAAAATCATTTAAAATCAAAGCGTAATATCGTTAGTCTCTTAGGCGATTCGTGTGTATGAATTCCTTTCAAATCATTTGTTGTGCTTAATTACAGAATATTTTTGACTCCTTGAATAGGTATTAGATATATTGAAAGCATATGAATCTCTTGGATAAAACTCATTTCCAATCAAACGGTAAAATCGTCATTGTCTCTTAGGAGATTTGTGGTGTAAGAACACATTTCAAATAATTATTTCTCCTTAATAACCAAATATTTTTGAATCTAGAATTAGGTATTACATATATTTAAAGCATATGAATCCATTGGATCAAACTCATTTGAAATCAACGGGTAAAATTGTCATAGTCTCTTAGGCGATTTGTTGTGTATGAACACTTTTTAAATCATTTGTTGTGCTTAATTATCAGATATGTTTTACTCCTTGAATATGTATTATATATATTTAAAGCATATGAATCCCTTGGATCAAACTCATTTCAAATATAAGGGTAAAATCGTCATAGTCTCTGAGGCAATTTGTGGTGTATGTATACCTTTCAAATCATTTGTTGTGATTAATTACCAAATATTTTATACTCCTTGAATAATTATTTGATATATTTAAAGCATATGAATCCCTTGGATCAAACGCATTTCAAATCAAAGGCTAAAATCATCATAGTCTCTTTAGGCAATTTGTGGTGAATGAACACCATTCAAATCATTTTTTTGTGCTTAATTACCAATTGTTTTGACTCCTTGAATAGGTATTAGATATATTTAAAGGATATGAATCCCTTGCAACAAACTCATTTCAAATCAAAGGGTAAAATCGTCATAGTGCTTAGGACGATTAGTGGTGTATGTACACCTTGCAAATAATTTGTTATGCTTAATTACAAAATATTTTTGACTCCTTGAATGTGTATTAGATATATTTAATGCATATGAATCCCTTGGATCAAACGCATTTCAAATGAAACGGTAAAATAGTCATAGTCTCTTAGGAGATTTGTGGTGTAAGAACACATTTCAAATAATTATTTCTCCTTAATAACCAAATATTTTAGACTCTAGAATTAGGTATTACTTATATTTAAAGCTTATGAATCCATTGGATCAAACTCATTTGAAATCAAAGGGTAAAATTGTCATTGTCTCTTAGGTGATTTGTTGTGTATGAACACTTTTTAAATCATTTGTTGTGCTTAATAATAAGATCTGTTTTACTCCTTGAAGATGTATTAGATATATTTAAAGCATATGAATCCCTTAGATCAAACTCATTTCAAATAAAAGGGTAAAATCGTCATAGTCTCTTAGGCGATTTGTGGTGTATGTATACGTTTCAAATCATTTGTTGTGCTTAATTACCAAATATTTTTTACTCCTTGAATAAGTATTAGATATATTTAAAGCATATGAATCCCTTGGATCAAACGCATTTCAAATCAAAGGCTAAAATCATCATAGTCTCTTTAGGCAATTTATGGTGTATGAACACCATTCAAATCATTTTTTTGTGCTTAATTACCAATTGTTTTGATTCCATGAATGGGTATTAGATATATTTAAAGCATATGAATCCCTTGGATCAAACGCATTTCAAATCAAACGGTAAAATCATCTTTGTCTCTTTAGGTAATTTGTGGTGTATGAACACCATTCAAATCATTTTTTGTGCTTAACTACCAATTATTTTGACTCCTTGAATAGGTATTAGTCATATTTAAAGGATATGAATCCCACGCATCAAACTCATTTCAAATCAGAGGGTAAAATCGTCATAGTATCTTAGGCTATTTGTGGTGTATGTACAGCTTTCAAATCATTTGTTTTGCTTAATTACCAAATATTTTTGACTTCTTGAAAAGGTATTAGATATATTTAAAGCATACGAATCCCTTGGATCAAACGCATTTCAAATCAAAGGGTAGAATCGTCATAGTCGCTTAGACGATTTGTGGTGTATGTACACCTTACAAATCATTTGTTGTGCTTAATTACCAAATATTTTTGACTCCTTCAATAGGTATTGCATATATTTAAAGCATATGAATCCCTTCGATCAAACTCATTTAAAATCAAAGCGTAAAATCGTCATAATCTCCTATGCAATTTGTTGTGTATGAACACCGTTTAAATCATTTGTTGTGCTTAATTACCAAATATGTTTTACTCCTTGAATATGTATTATATATATTTAAAGAATATAAATCCCTTGGATCGAAGTAATTTCAAATAAACGGGTAAAATCGTCATAGTCTCTTAGGCGATTTGTGGTGTATGTATACCTTTCAAATCATTTATTGAGCTTAATTACCAAATATTTTTGACTCCTTGAATATGTATTAGATATATTTAAAGCATACGAATCCCTTGGATCAAACTCATTTCAGATCAAAGGGTAAAATCGTCATAGTCTCTTAGGCAATTTGTGGTGTATGTACACCTTACAAATCATTTGATGTATTTAATTTTCAAATATTTTTGACTCCTTGAATAGGTATTAGATATATTTAAAGCATATGAATCCCTTGAATAAAACGCATTTCAAATCAACGGGTAAAATCGTCATAGTCTCTTAGGCGATTTGTGGTGTATTAACACCTTTCAAATTATTTATTGTGCTTAATTACAGAATATTTTTGACCTCTTGAATAGGTATTAGATATATTGAAAGCATATGAATCACTTGGATAAAACTCATTTCAAATCAAAGGGTAAAATCCTTATAGTGTCTTAGGAGATTTGTGGTGTAAGAACACATTTCAAATAATTATTTCTCCTTAATAACCAAATATTTTAGACTCTAGAATTAGGTATTACTTATATTTAAAGCATATGAATCCATTGGATCAAACTCATTTGAAATCAAAGGGTAAAATTGTCATAGTCTCTTAGGCGATTTCTTGTGTATGAACACTTTTTAAATCATTTGTAGTGCTTAATTATCAGATATGTTTTACTCCTTGAATATCTATTAGATATATTTAAAGCATATGAATCCCTTGGATCAAACTCATTTCAAATAAAAGGGTAAAATCGTCATAGTCTCTTAGGCGATTTGTGGTGTATGTATACCTTTCAAATCACTTGTTGTGCTTAATTACCAAATATTTTTGACTCCTTGAATAAGTATTAGATATATTTAAAGCATATGAATCCCTTGGATCAAACACATTTCAAATCAAAGGCTAAAATCATTATAGTCTCTTTAGGCAATTTGTGGTGTAAGAATACCTTTCAAATCATTTTTTTGTGCTTAATTACCAATTATTTTGACTCCTTGAATAGGTCTTAGATATATTTAAATCATATGAATCCCTTGCATCAAACTCATTTCAAATCAAAGGGTAAAATCGTAATAGTCTCTTAGACGATTTGTGGTGTATGTACACCTTGAAAATCATTTGTTATGCTTAATTACCAAATATTTTTTACTCCTTGAATGTGTATTAGATTTATTTAAAGAATATGAATCCCTTGGATCAAACGCATTTCAAATGAAAGGGTAAAATAGTCATAGTCTCTTAGGCGATTTATGGTGTAAGAACACATTTCAAATCATTTGTTCTCCGTAATAACGAAATATTTTAGACTCTACAATTAGGTATTAGATATATTTAAAGCATACGAATCCTTTGGATCAAACTTATTTGAAATCAAAGGGTAATATCATCATAGTCTCTTAGGCAATTTGTTGTGTATGAACACCTTTTAAATCATTTGTTGTGCTTAATTACCAAATGTTTTTGACTACTTAAATAGTTATTAGATATATTTCAAGCATATAAATCACTTGGATCAAACTCATTTCAAATCAAAAGGTAAAATCGTCATAGTCTCTTAGGCGATTTGTGGTGTATTAACACCTTTCGATTCATTTGTTCTGCTTAATTACAAATAATTTTTAAACCTTGAATAGGTATTAGATATCTTTAAAGCATATGATTCCCTTGGATCAAAATAATTTCAAATAAAAGGGTAAAATTGTCATAGTCTCTTAGGCGATTTGTGGTGTATGAACAACTTTCAAATTATTTGTTGTACTTAATGACCAAATATTTTTGATTTCTTATATCGATATTAGAAATATTAAAATCATATGAAGCCCTTGGATCAAACTTATTTCAAATTAATGAGTAAAATCGTAATAGTCTCTTAGGGCTGTGGTGTACGAACACCTTTCAAATCTTTTGTTGTGCTTAATCACCAAATATTTTGACTCCTTGAATAGGTATTAGATATATTTAAAGCATATGAATCCCTTGTAACAATCGCATTTCAAATCAAAGGGTAAAATCGTCATAGTGTCTTAAACGATTATCGGTGTATGTACACCTTACAAATCATTTGTTGTGCTTAATTACCAAATATTTTTGACTCCTTGAATAGGTATTACATATATTTAAAGCATATGAATCCCTTGGATCAAACTCATTTCAAATAAAAGGATAAAATCGTCATACTCTCTTAGGCAATTTGTGGTGTATGTACACCTTACAAATCATTTGTTGTGCTTAATTATCAACTATTTTTGACTCGTTGAATAGGTATTAGATATTTTTAAAGCATATGAATCCCTTGAATAAAACGCATTTCAAATGAAAGGGTAAAATCGTCATAGTCTCTTAGGCGATTTGTGGTGTAAGAACACCATTCAAATCATTTGTTGTGCTTAATGACCAAATATTATTGTTTCCTTGAATAGGTATTAAATATATTTAAAGCATATGAATCCCTTGGATCAAATTCATTTAAAATCAAAGCGTAATATCGTCAGTCTCTTAGGGGATTCGTGGTGTATGAACACCTTTCAAATCATTTGTTGTGCTTAATTACAGAATAATTTTGACTCCTCGAATAGGTATTAGATATATTGAAAGCATATGAATCCCTTGGATATAACTCATTTCAAATCAAAGGATATTAGTGTCTTATGAGATTTGTGGTGTAAGAACACATTTCAAATAATTATTTCTCCTCAATTACAAAATATTTTAGACTCTAGAATTAGGTATTACATATATTTAAAGCATATGAATCCATGGGATCAAATTCATTTGAAATCAAAGGGTAAAATTGTCATAGTCTCTTAGGCGATTTGTTGTGTATGAACACTTTTTAAATCATTTGTTCTACTTAATAACCAAATATTTTAGACTCTACAATTAGGTATTAAATATATTTAAAGCATATGAATCCTTTGGATCAAACTCATTTGAAATCAAAGGGTAGTATCGTTATAGTCTCTTAGGCGATTTGTTGTGTATGAACACCTTTTAAATCATTTGTTGTGCTTACTTACAAAATGTATTTGAGTACTTTAATAGTTATTAGATATATTTCATGCATAAAAATCACTTGGATCAAACTCATTTCAAATCAAACGGTAAAATCGTCATAGTCTCTTGGGCGATTAATGGTGTATTAACATCTTTCGAATCATTTGTTCTACTTAATTACAAATAATTTTGACTCCTTGAATAAGCATTAGATATCTTTAAAGCATACGAATCCCTTGGATAAAACTAATTTCAAATAAAAGGGTAAAATCGTCATAGTCACTTAGGCGATTTGTGGTGTATGAACAACTTTCAAATTATTTGTTGTGCTTAATTACCAAATATTTTTGACTCCTTTAATAGGTATTAGATATATTGAAATCATATGAAGCCCTTGGATCAAACTCATTTCAAATCAATGGGTAAAATCGAAATAGTCTCTTAGGGCTGTGGTGTACGAACACCTTTCAAATCTTTTGTTGTGCTTAAGCACCAAATATTTTTGACTCCTTGAATAGGTATTAGATATATTTAAAGCATATGAATCCCTTGTAACAAACGCATTTCATATCAAAGGTTAAAATCGTCATAGTCGCTTAGACGATTTATGTTGTATGAGCACCATTCAAATCATTTGTTATGCTTAATTACAAAATATTTTTAACTCCTTCAATATGTATTTGATATATTTAAAGCATATGAATCCCTTGGATCAAACTAATTTCAAATCAAAGGGTAAAATCGTCATAGTCTCTTATGCGATTTGTGGTGTATGTATACCTTTCAAATCATTTGTTGTGATTAATTACCTAATATTTTTGAATCCTTAAATAGGTATTAGATATATTTAAAGCATATGTATTCCTTGGATCAAACGCATTTCAAATCAAAGGCTAAAATCAACATAGTCTCTTTAGGCAATTTGTGGTGTATGAACACAATTCAAATCATTTTTTGTGCTTAATTACCAATTGTTTTGACTCCTTGAATATGTATTAGATATAATTAAAGGATATGAATCCCTTGCATCAAACTCATTTCAAATCAAAGGGTAAAATCATCACAGTCTCTTAGGCGATTTATGGTGTATGTACACCTTTCAAATCATTTGTTGTGCTTAATTACCAAATATGTTTTACTCCTTGAATATGTATTTGATATATTTAAAGCATATGAATCCCTTGGGTCAAACTCATTTCAAATAAAAGGAAAAAATCGTCATAGTCTCTTAGTTGTTGTGGTGTAAGAACACATTTCAAGTCATTCTTTCTCCTTAATAACCAAATATTTTAGACTCTAGAATTAGGTATTACATATATTTAAAGCATATGAATCCCTTGCATCAAACTCATTTCAAATCAAAGGGTAAAATCGTCATAGTCTCTTTAGGCAATTTATGGTGTATGTACACCTTTCAAATCATTTGTGTGCTTAATTACCAAATATGTTTTACTCCTTGAATATGTATTAGAAATATTTAAAGCATATGAATCCCTTGGATCAAACTCAATTCAAATAAAAGTATAAAGTCGTCATAGTCTCTTAGGCAATTTGTTGTGTATGAACACCTTTTAAATCATTTGTTGTGCTTAATTACCAAATATGTTTTACTCCTTGAATATGTATTAGGTATATTTAAAGCATATGAATCCCTTGGATCAAACTCATTTCAAATAAAAGGGTAAAATCGTCATAGTCTCTTAGGCGATTTGTGGTGTATGTATACCTTTCAAATCATTTGTTGTGCTTCATTATCAAATATTTTTGATTCCTTGAATAGGTATTAGAAATATTTAAAGCATATGAATCCCTTGGATCAAACGCATTTTAAATCAAAGGCTAAAATCATCATAGTCTCTTTAGGCAATTTGTGGTGTATGAACACCATTCAAATCATTTTTTGTGCTTAATTACCAATTGTTTTGACTCCTTCAATAGGTATTAGATATAATTAAAGCATATGAATGCCTTGCATCAAACTCATTTCAAATCAAAGGGTAAAATCGTCATAGTCTCTTAGGCGATTTGTGGTGTATGGACAGCTTTCAAATCATTTGTTGTGCTTAATTACCAAATATTTTTGACTCCTTGAATGGGTATTAGATATATTTAAAGCATATGAATCCCTTGGATCAAATGCATGTCAAATCAAAGGGTCAAATAGTCATAGTCTATTAGGCGATTTATGGTGTAGGAACACATTTAAAATCATTTGTTCTCCTTAATAACCAAATATTTTAGACTCTACAATTAGGTATTAGATATAATTAAAGCATATGAATCCTTTGGATCAAACTCATTTGAAATCAAAGGGTAAAATCGTCATCGTCTCTTAGGCAATTTGTTGTGTATGAACACCTTTCCAATATTTGTTGTGCTTACTTACCAAATGTTTTTGACTCCTTTAATAGTTATTAGATATATTTCTGGCATATAAATCACTAGGATAAAACTCCTTTCAAATCAAAAGGTAAATTCGTCATAGTCTCTTCGGCGATTTGTGGTGTATTAACACCTTTAGAATCATTTGTTCTGCTTAATTACAAATAATTGTGACTCCTTGAATAGGTATTAGATATCTTTAAAGCATATGAATCCCTTGGATCAAACTCATTTTAAATCAATGGGTAAATTCATAATAGTCTCTTAGGACTGTGGTGTACGAACACCTTTCAAATCTTTTGTTGCGCTTAATCACCAAATATTTTTGACTCCTTGAATAGGTATTAGATATATTTAAAGCATATGAATCCCTTGTAACAAACGCATTTCAAATCAAAGGGTAAAATCGTCATAGTCGCTTAGACGATTTATGCTGTATGAACACCATTCAAAACATTTGTTGTGTTAATTACCAAATGTTTTTAACTCCTTGAATATGTATTAGATATATTTAAAGCATATGAATCCCTTGGATAAAACTCATTTCAAATCAAAGGGTAAAATCGTCATAGTCTCTTAGACGATTTGTGGTGTATGTATACCTTTCAAATCATTTGTTGTGCTTAATTACCAAATATTTTTGATTTCTTGAATAGGTATTAGATATATTTAAAGCATACAAATCCCTTGGATCAAACTCATTTCAAATCAAAGGCTAAAATCATCATAGTCTCTTTAGGCAATTTGTGGAGTCTGAACACCATTCAAATCATTTTTTGTGCTTAATTACCAATTGTTTTGACTCCTTGAATAGGTATTGGATATATTTAATGGATATGAATCCCTTGCATCAAACTCATTTCAAATCAAAGCGTAAAATCGTTATAGTCTCTTAGGCGACTTGTGGTGTATGTACACCTTTCAAATCATTTGTTGTGCTTAATTACCAAATATGTTCTACTACTTGAATATGTATTAGAAATATTTAAAGCATATGAATCCCTTTGACCAAACTCATTTCAAATAAAAGTATAAAATCGTTATAGTCTCTTAGGCAATTTGTTGTGTATGAACACCTTTTAAATCATTTGTTGTGCTTAATTACCAAATATGTTTTACTCCTTGAATACGTATTAGATATATTTAAACCATATGAATCCCTTGGATCAAAATTATTTCAAATAAAAGGATAAAATCGTCATAGTCTCTTAGGCGATTTGTGGTGTATGAACACCTTTTAAAGCATTTGTTGTGCTTAATGACCAAATATTTTTGACTCCTTGAATAGGTATTAGATATATATAAAGCATATGAATCCCTTGGATCCAACTCATTTAAAATCAAAGCGTAAAATCGTCAGTCTCTTAGGCGATTCGTGGTGTATGAACAACTTTCAAATCATTTGTTGTGCTTAATTACAGAATATTTTTGACTCCTTGAATAGGTATTAGAAATATTGAAAGCATATGAATTCCTTGGATATAACTCATTTAAAATCAAAGGGTAAAATCATCAGAGTCTCTTAAGAGATTTGTGGTGTAAGAACACATTTCAAATCATTATTTCTCCTTAATAACCAAATATTTTATACTCTAGAATTAGGTATTACATATATTTAAAGCATATGAATCCCTTGGATCAAACTCATTTGAAATCCAAGGGTAAAATCGTCATAGTCTCTTAGGCGATTTATTGTGTATGAACACCTTTTAAATTATTTGTTGTGCTTAATTACCAAATATGTTTTACTCCTTGAATATGTATTAGATATATTTAAAGCATATGAATCCCTTGGATCAAACTCATTTCAAATCAAAGGGTAAAATCGTCATAGTCTCTTAGGCGATTTGTGGTGTATGTACACCTTTCAAATCATTTGCTGTGCTTAATTACCAATTATGTTTTACTCCTGGAATATGTATTAGAAATATTTAAAGCATATGAATCCCTCGGATCAAACTCATTTCCAATAAAAGGATAAAATCGTCATAGTCTCTTAGGCGATTTGTTGTGTATGAATACCTTTTAAATCATTTGTTGTGCTTAATTACCAAATATGTTTTACTCCTTGAATATGTATTAGATATATTTAAAGCATATGAATCCCTTGGATCAAACTCATTTCAAATAAAAGGGTAAAATCGTCAGTCTCTTAGGCAATTTGTGGTGTATGAACACCATTCAAATCATTTTTTGTGCTTAATTACCAATTGTTTTGACTCCTTCAATGGGTATTAGATATATTTAAAGGATATGAATCCCATGCATCAAACTCATTTGAAATCAAAGGGTAAAATTGTCATAGTCTCTTAGGCGATTTGTTGAGTATGAACACCGTTTAAATCAATTGTTGTGCTTACTTACCAAATGTTTTTGACTCCTTTAATAGTTATTAGATATATTTCAGGCATATAAATTACTTGGATCAAACTCATTTCAAATCAAAAGGTAAGATCGTCATAGTCTTTTCGGCGATTTGTGGTGTATTAACACCTTTCGAATCATTTGTTCTGCTTAATTACTAATATTTGGGACTCCTTGAATAGGTATTAGATATCTTTTACGCATATGAATCCCTTGGACAAAACTAATTTCAAATAAAAGGGTAAAATCGTCATAGTCTCTTTGGCAATTTGTGGTGTATGAACAACTTTCAAATTATTTATTGTGCTTAATTACCAAATATTTTTTACTCCTTTAATAAGTATTAGATATATTAAAATCATATGAAGCCCTTGGATCAAACTCATTTCAAATCAATGGGTAAAATCGTAATAGTCTCTTAGGCGATTTGTGGTGTAGGTACACCTTTCAAATCATTTGCTGTGCTTAATTACCAATTATGTTTTACTCCTTGAATATGTAATAGAAATATTTAATGCATATGAATCCCTTGGATCAAACTCATTTCAAAAAAAAGGAAAAAATCGTCATAGTCTGTTAGGCGATTTGTTGTGTATGAACACCTTTTAAATCATTTGTTGTGCTTAATTACCAAATATGTTTCACTCCTTGAATATGTATTATATATTTTTAAAGATTATGAATCCCTTGGATCAAACTCATTTCAAATCAAAGGGTAAAATCGTCATAGTCTCTTAGGCGATTTGTGGTGTATGTACACCTTTCAAATCATTTGTTGTGCTTAATTACCAATTATGTTTTAGTCCTTGAATATGTATTAGAATTATTTAAAGCATATGATTCCCTTGGATCAAACTCAGTTCAAATAAAAGGATAAAATCGTCATAGTCTCTTAGGCGATTTGTTGTGTATGAACACCTTTTAAATTATTTGTTGTGCTTAATTACCAAATATGTTTTACTCCTTGAATATGTATTAGATATATTTAAAGCATATGAATCCCTTGGATCAAACTCATTTCAAATCAAAGGGTAAAATCGTCATAGTCTCTTAGGCGATTTGTGGTGTATGTACACCTTTCAAATCATTTGCTGTGCTTAATTACCAATTATGTTTTACTCCTTGAATATGTATTAGAAATATTTAAAGCATATGAATCCCTTGGATCAAACTCTTTTCAAATAAAAGGAAAAAATCGTCATAGTCTCTTAGGAGATTTGTTGTGTATGAATACCATTTAAATCATTTGTTGTGCTTAATTACCAAATAAGTTTTACTCCTTGAATATGTATTAGATATATTTAAAGCATATGAATCCCTTGGATCAAACTCATTTCAAATAAAAGGGTAAAATCGTCATAGTCGCTTAGGGGATTCGTGGTGTATGAACACCTTTCAAATCAAATGTTGTGCTTAATTACAGAATATTTTTTACTCCTTGAATAGGTATTAGATATATTGAAAGCATATGAATCCCTTGGATATAACTCATTTAAAATCAAAGGGTAAAATCATCATAGTCTCTTAAGAGATTTGGGGTGTAAATACACATTTCAAATCATTATTTCTCCTTAATAACCAAATATTTGAAAGCATATGAATCCCTTGGATCAAACTCATTTGTAATCAAAGGGTAAAATCGTCATAGTCTCTTAGGCGATTTGTTGTGTATGAACACCTTTTAAATCATTTGTTGTGCTTAATTCCCAAATATGTTTTACTCCTTGAATATGTATTAGATATATTTAAAGCATATGAATCCCTTGGATCAAACTCATTTCAATTCAAAGGGTAAAATCGTCATAGTCACTTATACGATTTGTGGTGTATATACACCTTTCAAATCATTTGTTGTTCTTAATTACCAATTATGTTTTAGTCCTTGATTATGTATTAGAAATATTTAAAGCATATGATTCCCTTGGATCAAATTTAGTTCAAATAAAAGGATAAAATCGTCATAGTCTCTTAGGCGATTTGTTGTGTATGAGCACCTTTTAAATCATTTGTTGTGCTTAATTACCAAATATGTTTTACTCTTTGAATATGTATTAGATATATTTAAATCATATGAATCCCTTGGATCAAACTCATTTCAAATCAAAGGGTCAAATGGTCATAGTCTCTTAGGTGATTTGTGGTGTATGTACACCTTTCAAATCATTTGCTGTGCTTAATTACCAATTATGTTTTACTCCTTGAATATGTATTAGAAATATTTAAATCATATGAATCCCTTGGATCAAACTCATTTCAAATAAAAGGATAAAATCGTCACAGTCTCTTAGGCGATTTGTTGTGTATGAATACCTTTTATATCATTTGTTGTGCTTAATTACCAAATATGTTTTACTCCTTGAATATGTATTAGATATATTTAAAGCATATGAATCCCTTGGATCAAATTCAATTCAAATAAAAGGGTAAAATCGTCATAGTCTCTTAGGCGATTTGTGGTGTATGAATACCTTTTAAATCATTTGTTGTGCTTAATTACCAAATATGTTTTACTCCTTGAATAGGTATTAGATATCTTTAAAGCATATGAATCCCTTGGATCAAACTAATTTCAAATAAAAGGGTAAAATCGTCATAGTCTCTTAGGCGATTTGTGGTGTATGAACAACTTTCAAATTATTTGTTGTGCTTCATTACCAAATATTTTTTACTCCTTTAATAGGTATTAGATATATTAAAATCATATGAAGCCCTTGCATCAAACTCATTTCAAATCAAAGGGTAAAATCGTCATAGTCTCTTAGGTTATTTGTGGTGTACGAACACCTTTCAAATCTTTTGTTCTGCTTAATCACCAAATATTTTTGACTCCTTGAATACGTATTAGATATATTTAAAGCATATGAATCCCTTGTAACAAACGCATTTCAAATCAAAGGGTAAAATTGTCATAGTCGCTTAGATGATTTATTTTGTATGAACGCCATTCAAATCATTTGTTGTGCTTAATTACCAAATGTTTTTAACTCCTTGAATATGTATTAGATATATTTAAATCATATGAATCCCTTGGATCAAACTCATTTCAAATCAAAGGGTAAAATCGTCATAGTCTCTTAGGCGATTTGTTGTGTATGAACACCTTTTAAATCATTTGTTGTGCTTAATTCCCAAATATGTTTTACTCCTTGAATATGTATTAGATATATTTAAAGCATATGAATCCCTTGGATCAAACTGATTTCAAATCAAAGGGTAAAATCGTCATAGTCACTTATACGATTTGTGGTGTATATACACCTTTCAAATCATTTGTTGTTCTTAATTACCAATTATGTTTTAGTCCTTGATTATGTATTAGAAATATTTAAAGCATATGATTCCCTTGGATCAAATTTAGTTCAAATAAAAGGATAAAATCGTCATAGTCTCTTAGGCGATTTGTTGTGTATGAGCACCTTTTAAATCATTTGTTGTGCTTAATTACCAAATATGTTTTACTCTTTGAATATGTATTAGATATATTTAAATCATATGAATCCCTTGGATCAAACTCATTTCAAATCAAAGGGTAAAATGGTCATAGTCTCTTAGGTGATTTGTGGTGTATGTACACCTTTCAAATCATTTGCTGTGCTTAATTACCAATTATGTTTTACTCCTTGAATATGTATTAGAAATATTTAAATCATATGAATCCCTTGAATCAAACTCATTTCAAATAAAAGGATAAAATCGTCACAGTCTCTTAGGCGATTTGTTGTGTATGAAAACCTTTTATATCATTTGTTGTGCTTAATTACCAAATATGTTTTACTCCTTGAATATGTATTAGATATATTTAAAGCATATGAATCCCTTGGATCAAATTCAATTCAAATAAAAGGGTAAAATCGTCATAGTCTCTTAGGCGATTTGTGGTGTATGAATACCTTTTAAATCATTTGTTGTGCTTAATTACCAAATATGTTTTACTCCTTGAATAGGTATTAGATATCTTTGAAGCATATGAATCCCTTGGATCAAACTAATTTCAAATAAAAGGGTAAAATCGTCATAGTCTCTTAGGCGATTTGTGGGGTATGAACAACTTTCAAATTATTTGTTGTGCTTCATTACCAAATATTTTTTACTCCTTTAATAGGTATTAGATATATTAAAATCATATGAAGCCCTTGCATCAAACTCATTTCAAATCAAAGGGTAAATTCGTCATAGTCTCTTAGGTTATTTGTGGTGTACGAACACCTTTCAAATCTTTTGTTCTGCTTAATCACCAAATATTTTTGACTCCTTGAATAGGTATTAGATATATTTAAAGCATATGAATCCCTTGTAACAAACGCATTTCAAATCAAAGGGTAAAATTGTCATAGTCGCTTAGACGATTTATTTTGTATGAACGCCATTCAAATCATTTGTTGTGCTTAATTACCAAATGTTTTTAACTCCTTGAATATGTATTAGATATATTTAAATCATATGAATCCCTTGGATCAAACTCATTTCAAATCAAAGGGTAAAATCGTCATAGTCTCTTAGGCGATTTGTTGTGTATGAACACCTTTTAAATCATTTCTTGTGCTTAATTACCAAAGATGTTTTACTCCTTGAATATTTATTAGATATATTTAAATCATATGAATCCCTTGGATCAAACTCATTTGAAATCAAAGGGTAAAATCGTTATAGTCTCTTAGGCGATTCGTGGTGTATGAACACCTTTCAAATCATTTGTTGTGCTTAATTACCAAATATTTTTTACTCCTTGAATATGTATTAGATATATTTAAAGCATATGAATCCTTTGGATCAAGCTCATTTAAAATCAAAGTGTAAAATCGTCATAGTCTCTTAGGCGATTTGTTGTGTATGAACACCTTTTAAATCATTGGTTGTGCTTACTTACCAAATGTTTTTGACTCCTTTAATAGTTATTAGATATATTTCAGGCATATAAATCACTTGGATCAAACTCATTTCAAATCAAAAGATAAAATCGTCAAAGTCTCTTCGGCGATTTGTGGTGTATTAACACCTTTCTAATTATTATTTTTGCTTAATTACAAATAATTGTGACTCCTTGAATAGGTATTATATATCTTTAAAGCATATGAATCCCTTGGATCAAACTAATTTCAAATAAAAGGGTAAAATCGTCATAGTCTCTTAGGCGATTTGTGGTGTATGAACAACTTTCAAATTATTTGTTGTGCTTAATTTCCAAATATTTTTGACTCCTTTAATAGGTATTAGCTATATTAAAATCATATAAAGCCCTTGGATCAAAGTCATTTCAATTCAATGGGTAAAATCGTAATAGTCTCTTAGGCGATTTGTTGTGTATGATGAACTTTAAAATTATTTGTTGTGCTTAATTACCAAATATTTTTTACTCCTTTAATAGGTATTAGATATATTAAAATCATATGAAGCCCTTGGATCAAACTCATTTCAAATCAATGGGTAAAATCGTAATAGTCTCTTCTGACTGTGTTGTACGAACACCTTTCAAATCTTTTGTTGTGCTTAATCACCAAATATTTTTGACTCCTTGAATAGGTATTAGATATATTTAAAGCATATGAATCCTTTGTAACAAACGCATTTCAAATCAAAGGGTAAAATCGTCATAGTCGCTTAGACGATTTGTGTTGTATGAACGCCATTCAAATCATTTGTTGTGCTTTATTACCAAATGTTTTTAAGTCCTTGAATATGTATTAGATATATTTAAAGCATATGAATCCCTTGGATCAAACTCATTTCAAATCAAAGTGTTAAATCGTCATAGTCTCTTAGGCGATTTGTGGTGTATGTATACCTTTCAAATCATTTGTTGTGCTTAATTACCAAATATTTTTGATTCCTTGAATAGGTATTAGAATTATTTAAAGTATATGAATACCTTGGATCAAACGCATTTCAAATCAAAGGCTAAAATCATCATAGTCTCTTTAGGCAATTTGTGGCGTATGAAAACCATTCAAAATATTTTTTGTGCTTAATTACCAATTGTTTTGAGTCCTTGAATAGGTATTAGATATTTTTAATGGATATGAATCCCTTGCATCAAACTCATTTCAAATCAATGGGTAAAATCGTCATAGTCTCTTAGGCGATTTGTGGTTTATGTACACCTTTCAAATCATTTGTTGTGCTTAATTACCAAATATGTTTTACTCCTTGAATAGGTATTAGATATCTTTAAAGCATATGAATCCCTTGGATCAAACTAATTTCAAATAAAAGGGTAAAATCGTCATAGTCTCTTAGGCGATTTGTGGTGTATGAACAACTTTCAAATTATTTGTTGTGCTTCATTACCAAATATTTTTTACTCCTTTAATAGGTATTAGATATATTAAAATCATATGAAGCCCTTGCATCAAACTCATTTCAAATCAAAGGGTAAAATCGTCATAGTCTCTTAGGTTATTTGTGGTGTACAAACACCTTTCAAATCTTTTGTTCTGCTTAATCACCAAATATTTTTGACTCCTTGAATAGGTATTAGATATATTTAAAGCATATGAATCCCTTGTAACAAACGCATTTCAAATCAAAGGGTAAAATTGTCATAGTCGCTTAGACGATTTATTTTGTATGAACGCCATTCAAATCATTTGTTGTGCTTAATTACCAAATGTTTTTAACTCCTTGAATATGTATTAGATATATTTAAATCATATGAATCCCTTGGATCAAACTCATTTCAAATCAAAGGGTAAAATCGTCATAGTATCTTAGGCGATTTGTTGTGTATGAACACCTTTTAAATCATTTGTTGTGCTTAATTCCCAAATATGTTTTACTCCTTGAATATGTATTAGATATATTTAAAGCATATGAATCCCTTGGATCAAACTCATTTCAAATCAAAGGGTAAAATCGTCAGAGTCACTTATACGATTTGTGGTGTATATACACCTTTCAAATCATTTGTTGTTCTTAATTACCAATTATGTTTTAGTCCTTGATTATGTATTAGAAATATTTAAAGCATATGATTCCCTTGGATCAAATTTAGTTCAAATAAAAGGATAAAATCGTCATAGTCTCTTAGGCGATTTGTTGTGTATGAGCACCTTTTAAATCATTTGTTGTGCTTAATTACCAAATATGTTTTACTCTTTGAATATGTATTAGATATATTTAAATCATATGAATCCCTTGGATCAAACTCATTTCAAATCAAAGGGTAAAATGGTCATAGTCTCTTAGGTGATTTGTGGTGTATGTACACCTTTCAAATCATTTGTTGTGCTTAATTACCAATTATGTTTTACTCCTTGAATATGTGTTAGACATATTTAAATCATATGAATCCCTTGGATCAAACTCATTTCAAATAAAAGGATCAAATCGTCTTAGTCTCTTAGGCGATTTGTGGTGTATGAATACCTTTTAAATCATTTGTTGTGCTTAATTACCAAATATGTTTTACTCCTTGAATAGGTATTAGATATCTTTAAAGCATATGAATCCCTTGGATCAAACTAATTTCAAATAAAAGGGTAAAATCGTCATAGTCTCTTAGGCGATTTGTGGTGTATGAACAACTTTCAAATTATTTGTTGTGCTTCATTACCAAATATTTTTTACTCCTTTAATAGGTATTAGATATATTAAAATCATATGAAGCCCTTGCATCAAACTCATTTCAAATCAAAGGGTAAATTCGTCATAGTCTCTTAGGTTATTTGTGGTGTACGAACACCTTTCAAATCTTTTGTTCTGCTTAATCACCAAATATTTTTGACTCCTTGAATAGGTATTAGATATATTTAAAGCATATGAATCCCTTGTAACAAACGCATTTCAAATCAAAGGGTAAAATTGTCATAGTCGCTTAGACGATTTATTTTGTATGAACGCCATTCAAATTATTTGTTGTGCTTAATTACCAAATGTTTTTAACTCCTTGAATATGTATTAGATATATTTAAATCATATGAATCCCTTGGATCAAAATCATTTCAAATCAAAGGGTAAAATCGTCATAGTATCTTAGGCGATTTGTTGTGTATGAACACCTTTTAAATCATTTCTTGTGCTTAATTACCAAATATGTTTTACTCCTTGAATATTTATTAGATATATTTAAATCATATGAAACCCTTGGATCAAACTCATTTGAAATCAAAGGGTAAAATCGTTATAGTCTCTTAGGCGATTCGTGGTGTATGAACACCTTTCAAATCATTTGTTGTGCTTAATTACCAAATATTTTTTACTCCTTGAATATGTATTAGATATATTTAAAGCATATGAATCCTTTGGATCAAGCTCATTTAAAATCAAAGTGTAAAATCGTCATAGTCTCTTAGGCGATTTGTTGTGTATGAACACCTTTTATATCATTGGTTGTGCTTACTTACCAAATGTTTTTGACTCCTTTAAGAGTTATTAGATATATTTCAGGCATATAAATCACTTGGATCAAACTCATTTCAAATCAAAAGGGTAAAATCGTCATAGTCTCTTAGGCGATTTGTGGTGTATGAACAACTTTCAAATTATTTGTTGTGCTTAATTTCCAAATATTTTTGACTCCTTTAATAGGTATTAGCTATATAAAAATCATATGAAGCCCTTGGATCAGAGTCATTTCAATTCAATGGGTAAAATCGTAATAGTCTCTTAGGCGATTTGTTGTGTATGATGAACTTTAAAATTATTTGTTGTGCTTAATTACCAAATAATTTTTACTCCTTTAATAGGTATTAGATATATTAAAATCATATGAAGCCCTTGGATCAAACTCATTTCAAATCAATGGGTAAAATCGTAATAGTCTCTTCTGACTGTGGTGTACGAACACCTTTCAAATCTTTTGTTGTGCTTAATCACCAAATATTTTTGACTCCTTGAATAGGTATTAGATATATTTAAAGCATATGAATCCCTTGTAACAAACGCATTTCAAATCAAAGGGTAAAATCGTCATAGTTGCTTAGACGATTTGTGTTGTATGAACGCCATTCAAATCATTTGTTGTGCTTTATTACCAAGTGTTTTTAAGTCCTTGAATATGTATTAGATATATTTAAAGCATATGAATCCCTTGGATCAAACTCATTTCAAATCAAAGTGTAAAATCGTCATAGTCTCTTAGGCGATTTGTGGTGTATGTATACCTTTCAAATCATTTGTTGTGCTTAATTACCAAATATTTTTGATTCCTTGAATAGGTATTAGAAATATTTAAAGTATATGAATACCTTGGATCAAACGCATTTCAAATCAAAGGCTATAATCATCATAGTCTCTTTAGGCAATTTGTGGCGTATGAAAACCATTCAAAATATTTTTTGTGCTTAATTACCAATTGTTTTGAGTCCTTGAATAGGTATTAGATATTTTTAATGGATATGAATCCCTTGCATCAAACTCATTTCAAATCAATGGGTAAAATCGTCATAGTCTCTTAGGCGATTTGTGGTTTATGTACACCTTTCAAATCATTTGTTGTGCTTAATTACCAAATATGTTTTACTCCTTGAATATGTGTTAGAAATATTTAAAGCATATGAATCCCTTGGATCAAACTCATTTCAAATAAAAGGATAAAATCATCATAGTCTCATAGGCGATTTGTGGTGTATGAACACCTTTCAAATCCTTTGTTGTGCTTAATGACCAAATATTTTTGACTCCTTGAATAGGTATTAGATATCTATAAAGCATATTAATCCCTTGGATCAAACTCATTTTAAATCAAAGCGTAAAATCGTCAGTCTCTTAGGCGATTCCTGGTGTATGAACACCTTTCAAATCATTTGTTGTGCTTAATTACAAAATATTTTTGACTCCTTGAATAGGTATTAGATATATTGAAAGCATATGAATCCCTTGGATATAACTCATTTCAAATCAAATGGTAAAATCATCATAGTCTCTTAAGAGATTTGTGGTTTAAGAACACATTTCAAATCATTTCAAACACTCTAGAATTAGGTATTACATATATTTAAAGCATATGAATCCCTTGGATCAAACTCATTTGAAAACAAAGGGTAAAATCGTCATAGTCTCTTAGGCGATTTGTTGTGTATGAACACCTTTTAAATCATTTGTTCTGCTTAATTACCAAATATGTTTTACTCCTTGAATATGTATTAGATATTTTTAAATCATATGAATCCCTTGGATCAAAATCATTTCAAATCAAAGGGTAAAATCGTCATAGTCTCTTTGGCGATTTGTGGTGAATGTACCCCTTTCAAATCATTTGTTGTGCTTAATTACCAATTATGTTTTAGTCCTTGAATATGTATTAGAAATATTTAAAGCATATGATACCCTTGGATCAAACTCAGTTCAAATAAACGGATAAAATAGTCATAGTCTCTTAGGCGATTTGTGGTGTATGAACACCTCACAAATCATTTGTTGTGCTTAATGACCAAATATTTTTGACTCCTTGAATAGGTATTAGATATATATAAAGCATATGAATCCCTTGGATCAAACTCATTTAAAATCAAGCGTAAAATCGTCAGTCTCTTAGGCGATTCGTGGTGTATGAACACCTTTCAAATCATTTGTTGTGCTTAATTACAGAATATTTTTGACTCCTTGAATAGGTATTAGATATGTTGAAAGCATATGAATCCCTTGGATATAACTCATTTCAAATCAAAGGGTAAAATCGTCATAGTCTCTTAAGAGATTTGTGGTGTACGAACACATTTAAAATAATTATTTCTCCTTAATATCCAAAAATTTATACTCCAGAATTAGGTATTACATATATTTAAATCATATGAATCTCTTGGATCAAACTCATTTGAAATCAAAGGGTAAAATCGTCATAGACTCTTAGGCGATTTGTTGTGTACGAACACCTTTTAAATCATTTGTTGTGCTTAATTACCAAATATGTTTTACTCCTGGAATATGTATTAGATATGTTTAAAGCATATGAATCCCTTGTATCAAACTCATTTCAAATCAAAGGGTAAAATCGTCATAGTCTCTTAGGCGATTTGTGGTGTATGTACAGCTTTCAAATCATTTGTTGTGCTAAATTACCAATTATGTTTTACTCCTTGAATATGTGTTAGACATATTTAAATCATATGAATCCCTTGGATCAAACTCATTTCAAATAAAAGGATCAAATCGTCTTAGTCTCTTATGCGATTTGTTGTGTATGAATACCTTTTAAATCATTTGTTGTGCTTAATTACCAAATATGTTTTACTCCTTGAATATGTATTAGATATATTTAAAGCATATGAATCCCTTGGATCAAACTCATTTCAAATAAAAGGGTAAAATCGTCATAGTCTCTTAGGCGATTTGTGGTGTAAGTATACCTTTCAAATCATTTGTTATGCTTAATTACCAAATATTTTTGACTCCTTGAATAGGTATTAGATATATTTAAATCATATGAATCCCTTGGATCAAACGCATTTCAAATCAAAGGCTAAAATCATCATAGTCTCTTTCGGCAATTTGTGGTGTATGAACACCATTCAAATTATTTTTTGTGCTTAATTACCAATTGTTTTGACTCCTTCAATAGGTATTAGATAAATTTAAAGGATATGAATCCCATGCAGCAAACTCATTTCAAATCAAAGGGTAAAATCGTCATTGTCTCTTAGGCGATTTGTGCTGTATGTACACCTTTCAAATCATTTGTTGTGTTTAATTACCAAACATCTTTGACTCCTTGAATGGGTATTAGATATATTTAAAGGATATGAATCCCTTGAATCAAACGCATTTCAAATCAAAGGGTCAAATAGTCATAGTCTATTAGGCGATTTATGGTGTAAGAACACATTTCAAATCATTTGTTCTCCTTAAAAACCAAATATGTTAGACTCTACAATTAGGTATTAGATATATTTAAAGCATATCAATCCTTTGGATCAAGCTCATTTGAAATCAAAGGGTTAAATCGTCATAGTCTCTTAGGCGATTTGTTGTGTATGAACACCTTTTAAATCATTGGTTGTGCTTACTTACCAAATGTTTTTGACTCCTTTAATAGTCATTAGATATATTTCAGGCATATAAATCAGTTGGATCAAACTCATTTCAAATCAAAAGGTAAAATCGTCATAGTCTCTTCGACGATTTGTGGTATATTAACACCTTTCGAATTATTTGTTCTGCTTAATTACAAATAATTGTGACTCCTTGAATAGGTATTAGATATCTTTAAAGCATATGAATCCCTTGGATCAAACTAATTTCAAATAAAAGGGTAAAATAGTCATAGTCTCTTAGGCGATTTGTGGTGTATGAACAACTTTCAAATCATTTGTTGTGCTTAATTACCAAATATTTTTGACTCCTTTAATAGGTATTAGATATATTAAAATCATATGAAGCCCTTGGATCAAAGTCATTTCAAATCAATGGGTAAAATCGTAATAGTCTCTTAGGACTGTGGTGAACGAACACCTTTCAAATCATTTGTTTTTCTTAATTACCAAATGTTTTTAACTCCTTGAATATGTATTAGATATATTTAAAGCATATGAATCCCTTGGATCAAACTCATTTCAAATCAAAGGGTAAAATCGTCATAGTCTCTTAGGCGATTTGTGGTGTATGTATACGTTTCAAATCATTTGTTGTGCTTAATTACCAAATATTTTTGACTCCTTGAATAGGTATTAGATATATTTAAATCATATGAATCCCTTGGATCAAACGCATTTCAAATCAAAGGCTAAAATCATCATAGTCTCTTTAGGCAATTTGTGATGTATGAACACCATTCAAATCATTTTTTGTGCTTAATTACCAATTGTTTTGACTCCATGAATATGTATTAGATATATTTAATGGATATGAATCCCTTGCATCAAACTCATTTCAAATCAAAGGGTAAAATCGTCATAGTCTCTTAGGCGATTTGTGGTGTATGTACACCTTTCAAATCATTTGTGTGCTTAATTACCAAATATGTTTTACTCCTTAAATATGTATTAGAAATATTTAAAGCATATGAATCCCTTGGATCAAACTCAATTCAAATAAAAGTATAAAGTCGTCATAGTCTCTTAGGCAATTTGTTGTGTATGAACACCTTTTTAATCATTTGTTGTGCTTAATTACCAAATATGTTTTACTCCTTGAATATGTATTAGATATATTTAAAGCATATGAATCCCTTGGATCAAACTCATTTCAAATAAAAGGATAAAATCGTCATAGTCTCTTAGGCGATTTGTGGTGTATGAACTCCTTTCAAATCATTTGTTGTGCTTAATGACCAAATATTTTTGACTCCTTGAATAGGTATTAGATATATATAAAGCATATGAATCCCTTGGATCAAACTCATTTAAAATCAAAGCGTAAAATCGTCAGTCTCTTAGGCGATTCGTGGTGTATAAACATCTTTCCAATCATTTGTTGTGCTTAATTACAGAATATTTTTGACTCCTTGAATAGGCATTAGATATATTGAAAGCATACGAATCCCTTGAATATAACTCATTTCAAATCAAAGGGCAAAATCGTCATAGTCTATTAAGAGATTTGTGGTGTAAGAACACATTTCAAATCACTATTTCTCCTTAATAACCAAATATTTTATACTCTAGAATTAGGTATTACATATATTTAAAGCATATGAATCCCTTGGATCAAACTCATTTGAAATCAAAGGGTAAAATCGTCATAGTCTCTTAGGCGATTTATTGTGTATGAACACTTTTTAAATCATTTGTTGTGCTTAATTACCAAATATGCTTTACTCCTTGAATATGTATTAGATATATTTAAAGCATATGAATCCCTTGCATCAAACTCATTTCAAATCAAAGGTTAAAATCGGCATAGTCTCTTAGGCGATTTGTGGTGTATGTACACCTTTCAAATCAATTGTTGTGCTAAATTACCAATTATGTTTTACTCCTTGAATATGTGTTAGAAATATTTAAAGCATATGAATCCCTTGGATCAAACTCATTTCAAATAAAAGGATAAAATCGTTATAGTCTCTTAGGCGATTTGTGGTGTATGAACAACTTTCAAATTATTTTTTGTGCTTAATTACCAAATATTTTTGACTCCTTTAATAGGTATTAGATATATTAAAATCATATGAAGCCCTTGGATCAAACTCATTTCAAATCAATGGGTAAAGTCGTAATAGTCTCTTAGGGCTGTGGTGTACGAACACCTTTCAAATCTTTTGTTGTGCTTAATCAACAAATATTTTTGACTCCTTGAATAGGTATTAGATATATTTAAAGCATATGAATCCCTGGTAACAAACGCATTTCAAATCACAAGGTAAAATCGTCATAGTCGCTTCGACGATTTATGTTGTACGAACACCATTTAAATAATTTGTTGTGCTTAATCACCAAATGTTTTTAACCCCTTGAATATGTATTAGATATATTTAAAGCATATGAATCCCTTGGATCAAACTCATTTCAAATCAAAGGGTAAAATTGTCATAGTCTCCTAGGCGATTTGTTGTGTATGAACACCTTTTAAATCATTTGTTGTGCTTGATTACCAAATTTGTTTTACTCCTTGAATATGTATTAGATATATTTAAAGCATATGAATCCCTTGGATCAAACTCATTTCAAATAAAAGGGTTAAAACGTCATAGTCTCTTAGGCGATTTGTGGTGTAAGTATACCTTTCAAATCATTTTTTATGCTTAATTACCAAATATTTTTGACTCCTTGAATAGGTATTAGATATATTTAAAGCATATGAAGCCCTTGGATCAAACGCATTTCAAATCAAAGGCTAAAATCATCATAGTCTCTTTCGGCAATTTGTGGTGTATGAACACCATTCAAATTATTTTTTGTGCTTAATTACCAATTGTTTTGACTCCTTCAATAGGTATTAGATAAATTTAAAGGATATGAATCCCATGCAGCAAACTCATTTCAAATCAAAGGGTAAAATCGTTATAGTCTCTTAGGCGATTTGTGGTGTATGTACACCTTTCAAATCATTTGTTGTGTTTAATTACCAAATATCTTTGACTCCTTGAATGGGTATTAGATATATTTAAAGGATATGAATCCCTTGGATCAAACGCATTTCAAATCAAAGGGTCAAATAGTCATAGTCTATTAGGCGATTTATGGTGTAAGAACACATTTCAAATCATTTGTTCTCCTTAAAACCCAAATATGTTAGACTCTACAATTAGGTATTAGATATATTTAAAGCATATGAATACTTTGGATCAAGCTCATTTGAAATCAAAGGGTAAAATCGTCATAGTCTCTTAGGCGATTTCTTGTGTATGAACACCTTTTAAATCATTGGTTGTGCTTACTTACCAAATGTTTTTGACTCCTTTAATAGTTATTATATATATTTCAGGCATATAAATCAGTTGGATCAAACTCATTTCAAATCAAAAGGTAAAATCGTCATAGTCTCTTCGGCGATTTGTGGTATATTAACACCTTTCGAATTATTTGTTCTGCTTAATTACAAATAATTGTGACTCCTTGAATAGGTATTAGATATCTTTAATGCATATGAATCCCTTGGATCAAACTAATTTCAAATAAAAGGGTAAAATGGTCATAGTCTCTTAGGCGATTTGTGGTGTATGAACAACTTTCAAATTATTTGTTGTGCTTAATTACCAAATATTTTTGAATCCTTTAATAGGTATTAGATATATTAAAATCATATGAAGCCCTTGGATCAAAGTTATTGCAAATCAATGGGTAAAATCGTAATAGTCTCTTAGGACTGTGGTGTACGAACACCTTTCAAATCATTTGTTTTTCTTAATTACCAAATGTTTTTAACTCCTTGAATATTTATTAGATATATTTAAAGCATATGAATCCCTTGGATCAAACTCATTTCAAATCAAAGGGTAAAATCGTCATAGTCTCTTAGGCGATTTGTGGTGTATGTATACGTTTCAAATCATTTGTTGTGCTTAATTACCAAATATTTTTGACTCCTTGAATAGGTATTAGATATATTTAAATCATATGAATCCCTTGGATCAAACGCATTTCAAATCAAAGGCTAAAATCATCATAGTCTCTTTAGGCAATTTGTGGTCTATGAACTCCATTCAAATCATTTTTTGTGCTTAATTACCAATTATTTTGACTCCATGAATAGGTATTAGATATATTTAATGGATATGAATCCCTTGCATCAAACTTATTTCAAATCAAAGGGTAAAATCGTCATAGTCTCTTAGGCAATTTGTGGTGTATGTACACCTTTCAAATCATTTGTGTGCTTAATTACCAAATATGTTTTACTCCTTGAATATGTATTAGAAATATTTAAAGCATATGAATCCCTTGGATCAAACTCAATTCAAATAAAAGTATAAAGTCGTCATAGTCTCTTAGGCAATTTGTTGTGTATGAACAGCCTTTTAATCATTTATTGTGCTTAATTACCAAATATGTTTTACTCCTTGAATATGTATTAGATATATTTAAAGCATATGAATCCCTTGGATCAAACTCATTTCAAATAAAAGGATAAAATCGTCATAGTCTCTTATGCGATTTGTGGTGTATGAACTCCTTTCAAATCGTTTGTTGTGCTTAATGACCAAATATTTTTGACTCCTTGAATAGGTATTAGATATATATAAAGCATATGAATCCCTTGGATCAAACTCATTTAAAATCAAAGCGTAAAATCGTCAGTCTCTTAGGCGATTCGTGGTGTATAAACACCTTTCAAATCATTTGTTGTGCTTAATTACAGAATATTTTTGACTCCTTGAATAGGTATTAGATATAACTCATTTCAAATCAAAGGGCAAAATCGTCATAGTCTATTAAGAGATTTGTGGTGTAAGAACACATTTCAAATCACTATTTCTCCTTAATAACCAAATATTTTATACTCTAGAATTAGGTATTACATATATTTAAAGCATATGAATCCCTTGGATCAAAATCATTTGAAATCAAAGGGTAAAATCGTCATAGTCTCTTAGGCGATTTATTGTGTATGAACACTTTTTAAATCATTTGTTGTGCTTGATTACAAAATATGCTTTACTCATTGAATATGTATTAGATATATTTAAAGCATATGAATCCCTTGCATCAAACTCATTTCAAATCAAAGGTTAAAATCGTCATAGTCTCTTAGGCGATTTGTGGTGTATGTACACCTTTCAAATCAATTGTTGTGCTAAATTACCAATTATGTTTTACTCCTTGAATATGTGTTAGAAATATTTAAAGCATATGAATCCATTGGATCAAACTCATTTCAAATAAAAGGATAAAATCGTTATAGTCTCTTAGGCGATTTGTGGTGTATGAACAACTTTCAAATTATTTTTTGTGCTTAATTACCAAATATTTTTGACTCCTTTAATAGGTATTAGATATATTAAAATCATATGAAGCCCTTGGATCAAACTCATTTCAAATCAATGGGTAAAATCGTAATAGTCTCTTAGGGCTGTGGTGTACGAACACCTTTCAAATCTTTTGTTGTGCTTAATCAACAAAAATTTTTGACTCCTTGAATAGGTATTAGATATATTTAAAGCATATGAATCCCTGGTAACAAACGCATTTCAAATCACAGGGTAAAATCGTCATAGTCGCTTCGACGATTTATGTTGTATGAACACCATTCAAATAATTTGTTGTGCTTAATTACCCAATGTTTTTAACCCCTTGAATATGTATTAGATATATTTAAAGCATATGAATCCCTTGGATCAAACTCATTTCAAATCAAAGGGTAAAATTGTCATAGTCTCCTAGGCGATTTGTTGTGTATGAACACCTTTTAAATCATTTGTTGTGCTTGATTACCAAATTTATTTTACTCCTTGAATATGTATTAGATATATTTAAAGAATATGAATCCCTTCGATCAAACTCATTTCAAATCAAAGGGTAAAATCGTCATAGTCTCTTAGGCGATTTGTGGTGTATGTACACTTTTCAAATCATTTGTTGTATTTAATTACCAATTATGTTTTAGTCCTTGAATCTGTATTAGAAATATTTAAAGCATATGATTCCCTTGGATTAAACTCAATTCAAATAAAAGTATAAAATTGTCATAGTCTCTTAAGCTATTTGTGGTGTATGAACACCTCTCAAATCATTTGTTGTGCTTAATGACCAAATATTTTTGACTCCTTGAATAGGTATTAGATATATATAAAGCATATGAATCCTTTGGTCAAACTCATTTAAAATCAAAGCGTAAAATCGTCAGTCTCTTAAGCGATTCGTGGTGTATGAACAAATTTCAAATCATTTGTTGTTCTTAATTACAGAATATTTTTGACTCCTTGAATAGGTATTAGATATATTGAAAGCATATGAATCTCTTGAATATAACTCATTTCAAATCAAAGGGCAAAATTGTCATAGTCTCTTAAGAGATTTGTGGTGTAAGAACACATTTCAAATCACTATTTCTCCTTAATAACCAAATATTTTATACTCTAGAATTAGGTATTACATATATTTAAAGCATATGAATCCCTTGGATCAAAATCATTTGAAATCAAAGGGTAAAATCGTCATAGTCTCTTAGGCGATTTATTGTGTATGAACACTTTTTAAATCATTTGTTGTGCTTGATTACAAAATATGCTTTACTCATTGAATATGTATTAGATATATTTAAAGCATATGAATCCCTTGCATCAAACTCATTTCAAATCAAAGGTTAAAATCGTCATAGTCTCTTAGGCGATTTGTGGTGTATGTACACCTTTCAAATCAATTGTTGTGCTAAATTACCAATTATGTTTTACTCCTTGAATATGTGTTAGAAATATTTAAAGCATATGAATCCGTTGGATCAAACTCATTTCAAATAAAAGGATAAAATCGTTATAGTCTCTTAGGCGATTTGTGGTGTATGAACAACTTTCAAATTATTTTTTGTGCTTAATTACCAAATATTTTTGACTCCTTTAATAGGTATTAGATATATTAAAATCATATGAAGCCCTTGGATCAAACTCATTTCAAATCAATGGGTAAAATCGTAATAGTCTCTTAGGGCTGTGGTGTACGAACACCTTTCAAATCTTTTGTTGTGCTTAATCAACAAATATTTTTGACTCCTTGAATAGGTATTAGATATATTTAAAGCATATGAATCCCTGGTAACAAACGCATTTCAAATCACAGGGTAAAATCGTCATAGTCGCTTCGATGATTTATGTTGTATGAACACCATTCAAATAATTTGTTGTGCTTAATTACCCAATGTTTTTAACCCCTTGAATATGTATTAGATATATTTAAAGCATATGAATCACTTGGATCAAACTCATTTCAAATCAAAGGGTAAAATTGTCATAGTCTCCTAGGCGATTTGTTGTGTATGAACACCTTTTAAATCATTTGTTGTGCTTGATTACCAAATTTATTTTACTCCTTGAATATGTATTAGATATATTTAAAGAATATGAATCCCTTCGATCAAACTCATTTCAAATCAAAGGGTAAAATCGTCATAGTCTCTTAGGCGATTTGTGGTGTATGTACACTTTTCAAATCATTTGTTGTATTTAATTACCAATTATGTTTTAGTCCTTGAATATGTATTAGAAATATTTAAAGCATATGATTCCCTTGGATTAAACTCAGTTCAAATAAAAGTATAAAATTGTCATAGTCTCTTAAGCTATTTGTGGTGTATGAACACCTCTCAAATCATTTGTTGTGCTTAATGACCAAATATTTTTGACTCCTTGAATAGGTATTAGATATATATAAAGCATATGAATCCTTTGGTCAAACTCATTTAAAATCAAAGCGTAAAATCGTCAGTCTCTTAGGCGATTCGTGGTGTATGAACACATTTCAAATCATTTGTTGTGCTTAATTATAGAATATTTTTGACTCCTTGAATGGGTATTATATATATTGAAAGCATATGAATCTCTTGAATATAACTCATTTCAAATCAAAGGGCAAAATTGTCATAGTCTCTTAAGAGTTTGTGGTGTAAGAACACATTTCAAATCACTATTTCTCCTTAATAACCAAAGATTTTATACTCTAGAATTAGGTATTACATATATTTAAAGCATATGAATCCCTTGGATCAAACTCATTTGAAATCAAAGGGTAAAATCGTCATAGTCTCTTACGCGATTTGTTGTGCTTAATTACCAAATATGTTTTACTCCTTGAATATTTATTAGATATATTTTAAGCATATGAATCCCGTGGATCAAAACTCATTTCAAATCAAAGGGTAAAATCGTCATAATCTCTTAGGCGATGTGTGGTGTATGTACACCTTTCAAATCATTTGTTGTTCTTAATTACCAATTATGTTTTAGTCCTTGAATATGTATTAGAAATATTTAAAGCATATGAATCCCTTGGATCAAACGCATTTCAAATCAAAGGCTAAAATCATCATAGTCTCTTTAGGCAATTTCTGGTGTATGAACATCATTCAAATCATTTGTTGCGCTTAATTACCAATTGTTTTGACTCCTTGAATAGGTATTAGATATATTTAAAGGATATGAATCCCTTGCATCAAACTCATTTCAAATCAAAGGGTAAAATCGTCATAGTCTCTTAGGCGATTTGTGGTCTATGAACACCTTTCAAATCATTTGTTGTGCTTAATTACCAAATATGTTTTACTCCTTGAATATGTATTAGAAATATTTAAAATATAAGAATCCCTTGGATCAAACTCATTTCAAATAAAAGGATAAAATCGTCATAGTCTCTTAGGCGATTTGTTGTGTATGAACACCTTTTAAATCATTTGTTGTGCTTAATTACCAAATATGTTTTACTCCTTCAATATGTATTAGATATATTTAAAGCATATGAATCCCTTGGATCAAAATCATTTCAAAATAAAAGGATAAAATCGTCATAGTCTCTTAGGCGATTTGTGGTGTATGAACACCTTTCAAATCATTTTTTGTGCTTACTGACCAAATATTTTTGACTCCTTGAATAGGTATTAGATATATATAAAGCATATGAATCCCTTGGATCAAACTCATTTAAAATCAAAGCGTAAAATCGTGAGTCTCTTAGGCGATTCGTGGTGTATGAACATCTTTCAAATCATTTGTTGTGCTTAATTACAGAATATTTTTGACTCCTTGAATAGGTATTAGATATATTGAAATCATATGAATCCCTTGGATATAACTCATTTAAAATCAAAGGGTAAAATCATCATAGTCTCTTAAGAGAATTGTGGTGTAAGAACACATTTCAAATCATTATTTCTCCATAATAACCAAATATTTTATAATCTAGAATTAGGTATTACATATATTTAAAGCATATGAATCCCTTGGATCAAAATCATTTCAAATAAAAGGATAAAATCGTCATAGTCTCTTAGGCGATTTGTGGTGTATGAACACCTTTTAAATCATTTGTTGTGCTTAATTACCAAATATGTTTTACTCCTTGAATGTATTAGATATATTTAAAGTATATGAATCCCTTGGATTAAACTCATTTCAAATCAAAGGGTAAAATCGTCATAGTCTCTTAGGCGATTTGTGGTGTATGTACACCTTTCAAATCATTTGGTGTGCTTAATTACCAATTATGTTTTAGTCCTTGAATATGTATTAGAAATATTTAAAGCATATGATTCCCTTGGATCAAACTCAGTTCAAATAAAAGGATAAAATCGTCATAGTCTCTTAGGCGATTTATGGTGTATGAACACCTCTCAAATCATTTGTTGTGCTTAATGACCAAATATTTTTGACTCCTTGAATAGGTATTAGATATATATAAAGCATATGAATCCCTTGGATCAAACTCATTTAGAATCAACGCGTAAAATCGTCAGTCTCTTAGGCGATTCGTGGTGTATGAACACCTTTCAAATCCTTTATTGTGCTTAATTACATAATATTTTTGACTCCTTGAATAGGTATTAGATACATTGAAAGCATATGTATCCCTTGGATATAACTCATTTCAAATCAAAGGGTAAAATCGTCATAGTCTCTTAGGCGATTTGTTGTGTATGGACACTTTTTAAATCTTTTGTTGTGCTTAATTACCAAATTTGTTTTACTCCTTGAATATGTATTAGATATATTTAAAGCATATGAATCCGTTGGATCAAACTCATTTCAAATCAAAGAGTAAAATCGTCATAGTCTCTTAGGCGATTTGTGGTGTATGTACACCTTTCAAATCATTTGTTGTGCTTAATTACCAATTATGTTTTACTCCTTGAATATGTGTTAGAAATATTTAAAGCATATGAATCCCTTGGATCAAACTCATTTCAAATAAAAGGATAAAATCGTCATAGTGTCTTAGGCGATTTGTTGTGTATGTATACCTTTTAAATCATTTGTTGGCTTAATTACCAAATATGTTTTACTCTTTGAATATGTATTAGATATATTTAAAGCATATGAATCCCTTGGATCAAACTCATTTCAAGTAAAAGGGTAAAATCGTCATAGTCTCTTAGGCGTTTTGTGGTGTATGAACAACTTTAAAATTATTTGTTGTGCTTAATTACCAAATATTTTTGACTCCTTTAATAGGTATTAGATATATTAATATCATATGAAGCCCTTGGATCAAACTCATTTCAAATCAATGGGTAAAATCGTAATAGTCTCTTAGGGGTGTGGTGTACGAACACCTTTCAAATCTTTTGTTGTGCTTAATCACCAAATATTTTTGACTCCTTGAATAGGTATTAGATATATTGAAAGCATATGAATCCCTTGGATATAATTCATTTCCAATCAAAGGGCAAAATCGTCATAGTGTCTTAAGAGATTTGTGGTGTAAGAACACATTTCAAATCACCATTTCTCCTTAATAACCAAATATTTTATACTCTAGAATTAGGTATTACATATATTTAAAGCATATGAATCCCTTGGATCAAACTCATTTGAAATCAAAGGGTAAAATCGTCATAGTCTCTTAGGCGATTTGTTGTGTATGAACACTTTTTAAATCATTTGTTGTGCTTAATTACCAAATATGTTTTACTCCTTGAATATGTATTACAAATTTTTAAAGCATATGAATCCTTTGGATCAAACTCATTTCAAATCAAAGGTTAAAATCGTCATAGTCTCTTAAGCGATTTGTGGTGTATGTACACCTTTCAAATCATTTGTTGTGCTTAATTACCAAATGTTTTTATCTCCTTGAATATGTATTAGATATATTTAAAGCATATGAATCCCTTGGATCAAACTCATTTCAAATCAAAGGGTAAAATCGTCATAGTCTCTTAGGCGATTTGTTGTGTATGAACACCTTTTAAATCATTTATTGTGCTTAATTACCAAATATGTTTTACTCCTTGAATATTTATTAGATATATTTAAATCATATGAATCCCTTGGATCAAACTCATTTGAAATCAAAGGGTAAAATCGTCATAGTCTCTTAGGCGATTCGTGGTGTATGAACACCTTTCAAATCATTTGTTGTGCTTAATTACCAAATATGTTTTACTCCTTGAATATGTATTAGAAATATTTAAAGCATATGAATCCCTTGGATCAAACTCATTTCAAATAAAAGGATAAAATCGTCATAGTCTCTTAGGCGATTTGTTGTGTATGAACACCTTTTAAATCATTTGTTGTGCTTAATTACCAAATATGTTTTACTCCTTCAATTTGAATTAGATATATTTAAAGTATATGAATCCCTTGGATCAAACTCATTTGAAATCAAAGGGTAAAATCGTCATAGTCTCTTAGGCGATTTGTTGTGTATGAACAACTTTTAAATCATTTCTTGTGCTTAATTACCAAATATGTTTTACTCCTTGAATATTTATTAGATAAATTTAAAGCATATGAATCCCTTGGATCAAACTCATTTGAAATCAAAGGGTAAAATCGTCATAGTCTCTTTGGCGATTCGTAGTGTACGAACACCTTTCAAATCATTTGTTGTGCTTAATTACCAAATATGTTTTACTCCTTGAATATGTATTAGAAATATTTAAAGCATATGAATCCCTTGGATCAAACTCATTTCAAATAAAAGGATAAAATCATCATAGTCTCTTAGGCGATTTGTTGTGTATGAACACCTTTTAAATCATTTGTTGTGCTTAATTACCAAATATGTTTTACTCCTTCAATAAGTATTAGATATATTTAAAGCATATGAATCCATTGGATCAAACGCATTTCAAATCAAACGCTAAAATCATCATAGTCTCTTTAGGCAATTTGTGGTGTATGAACCCCATTCAAATCATTTTTTGTGCTTAATTACCATTTGTTTTGACTCCTTGAATAGGTATTAGATATATTTAAAGGATAAGAATCCCTAGCATCAAACTCATTTCAAATCAAAGCGTAAAATCGTCATAGTCTCTTAGGCGATTCGTGGTGTACGAACACCTTTCAAATCATTTGTTGTGCTTAATTACCAAATATGTTTTACTCCTTGAATATGTATTAGAAATATTTAAAGCATATGAATCCCTTGGATCAAACTCATTTCAAATAAAAGGATAAAATCATCATAGTCTCTTAGGCGATTTATGGTGTATGAACACCTTTCAAATCATTTGTTGTGCTTAATGACCCAATATTTTTGACTCCTTGAATAGGTATTAGATAATTTTAAAGCTTATGTATCCTTGGAAACCAACGCATTTCAAATCAGAGGCTAAATCGTCATAGTCGCTTCGACGATTTATGTTGTATGAACACCATTCAAATCATTTGTTGTGCTTAATTACCAAATGTTTTTAACTCCTTGAATAGGTATTAGATATATTAAAATCATATGAAGCCCTTGGATCAAACTCATTTCAAATCAATGGGTAAAATCGTAATAGTCTCTTAGGGCTGTGGTGTACGAACACCTTTCAAATCTTTTGTTGTGCTTAATCACCAAATATTTTTGACTCCTTGAATAGGTATTAGATAATTTTAAAGCTTATGAATCCCTGGAAACAAACGCATTTCAAATCAGAGGCTAAATCGTCATAGTCGCTTCGACGATTTATGTTGTATGAACACCATTCAAATCATTTGTTGTGCTTAATTACCAAATGTTTTTAACTCCTTGAATATGTATTAGATATATTTAAAGCATATCAATCCCTTGGATCAAACTCATTTCAAATCAAAGGGTAAAATCGTCATAGTCTCTTAGGCGATTTGTTGTGTATGAACACCTTTTAAATCATTTCTTGTGCTTAATTACCAAATATGTTTTACTCCTTGAATATTTATTAGATATATTTAAATCATATGAATCCCTTGGATCAAACTCATTTGAAATCAAAGGGTAAAATCGTCATAGTCTCTTAGGCGATTCGTGGTGTATGAACACCTTTCAAATCATTTGTTGTGCTTAATTACCAAATATGTTTTACTCCTTGAATATGTATTAGAAATATTTAAAGCATATGAATCCCTTGGATCAAACTCATTTAAAATAAAAGGATAAAATCGTCATAGTCTCTTAGGCGATTTGTTGTGTATGAACACCTTTTAAATCATTTGTTGTGCTTAATTACCAAATATGTTTTACTCCTTCAATATGTATTAGATATATTTAAAGCATATGAATCCCTTGGATCAAACTCATTTCATATAAAAGGATAAAATCGTCATAGTCTCTTAGGCGATTTGTGGTGTATGAACACCTTTCAAATCATTTGTTCTGCTTAATGACCAAATATTTTTGACTCCTTGAATAGGTATTAGATATATATAAAGCATATGAATCCCTTGGATCAAACTCATTTAAAATCAAAGCGTAAAATCGTCAGTCTCTTAGGCGATTCGTTGTGTATGAACACCTTTCAAATCATTTATTGTTCTTAATTACAGAATATTTTTGACTCCTTGAATAGCTATTAGATAAATTGAAATCATATGAATCCCTTGGATATAACTCATTTAAAATCAAAGGGTAAAATCATCAGAGTCTCTTAAGAGATTTGTGGTGTAAGAACACATTTCAAATCATTATTTCTCCTTAATAACCAAATATTTTATAATCTATAATAAGGTATTACGTATATTTAAAGCATATGAATCCCTTGGATCAAACTCATTTGAAATCAAAGGGTAAAATCGTCATAGTCTCTTAGGCGATTTGTTGTGTATGAACAACTTTTAAATCATTTCTTGTGCTTAATTACCAAATATGTTTTACTCCTTGAATATTTATTAGATATATTTAAAGCATATGAATCCCTTGGATCAAACTCATTTGAAATCAAAGTGTAAAATCGTCATAGTCTCTTAGGCGATTCGTGGTGTATGAAGACCTTTCAAATCATTTGTTGTGCTTAATTACCAAATATGTTTTACTCCTTGAATATGTATTAGAAATATTTAAAGCATATGAATCCGTTGGATCAAACTCATTTCAAATAAAAGGATAAAATCATCATAGTCTCTTAGGCGATTTGTTGTGTATGAACACCTTTTAAATCATTTGTTGTGCTTAATTACCAAATATGTTTTACTCCTTCAATATGTATTAGATATATTTAAAGCATATGAATCCCTTGGATAAAACTCATTTCAAATAAAAGGATAAAAATGTCATAGTCTCTTAGGCGATTTGTGGTGTATGAACACCATTCAAATCATTTGTTGTGCTTAATGACCAAATATTTTTGACTCCTTGAATAGGTATTAGATATATATAAAGCATATGAATCCCTTGGATCAAACTCATTTAAAATCAAAGCGTAAAATCGTCAGTCTCTTAGGCGATTCGTGGTGTATGAACACCTTTCAAATCATTTATTATTCTTAATTACAGAATATTTTTGACTCCTTGAATAGCTAGTAGATAAATTGAAATCATATGAATCCCTTGGATATAACTCATATAAAATCAAAGGGTAAAATCATCATAGTCTCCTAAGAGATTTGTGGTGTAAGAACACATTTTAAATCACTATTTCTCCTTAATAACCAAATATTTTATAATCTAGAATAAGGTATTACGTATATTTAAAGCATATGAATCCCTTGGATCAAACTCATTTGAAATCAAAGGATAAAATCGTCATAGTCTCTTAGGCGATTTGTTGTGTATGAACACCTTTTAAATCATTTCTTGTGCTTAATTCCCGAATATGTTTTACTCCTTGAATATTTATTAGATACATTTAAAGCATATGAATCCCTTGGATCAAACTCATTTGAAATCAAAGGGTAAAATCGTCATAGTCTCTTAGGCGATTCGTGGTGTATGAACACCTTTCAAATCATTTGTTGTGCTTAATTACCAAATATGTCTTACTCCTTGAATATGTATTAGAAATATTTAAAGCATATGAATCACTTGGATCAAACTCATTTCAAATAAAAGGATAAAATCATCATAGTCTCTTAGGCGATTTGTTGTGTATGAACACCTTTTAAATCATTTGTTGTGCTTAATTACCAAATATGTTTTACTCCTTCAATATGTATTAGATATATTTAAAGCATATGAATCCCTTGGATCAAACTCATTTCAAATAAAAGGACAAAATCGTCATAGTCTCTTAGGCGATTTGTGGTGTATGAACACCTTTCAAATCATTTGTTGTGCTTAATGACCAAATATTTTTGACTCCTTGAATAGGTATTAGATATATATAAAGCATATGAATCCCTCGCATATAACTCATTTAAAATCAAAGGGTAAAATCATCATAGTCTTTTAAGAGATTTGCGGTGTAAGAACACAATTCAAATCATTATTTCTCCTTAATAACCAAATATTTTATATTCTAGAATTAGGTATTACGTATATTTAAAGCATATGAATCCCTTGGATCAAACTCATTTCAAATCAAAGGGTAAAATCGTCATAGTCTCATAGGCGATTTGTTATGTATGAACACCTTTTAAATCATTTGTTGTGCTTAATTACCAAATATGTTTTACTCCTTGAATATGTATTAGATTGAATATGTATTAGATATATTTAAAGCATATGAATCTCTTGGATCAAACTCATTTTAAATCAAAGGGTAAAATCGTCATAGTCTCTTAGGCGATTTGTGGTGTATGTACACCTTTCAAATCATTTGTTATGCTTAATTACCACTTATAATTTAGTCCTTGAATATGTATTAGAAATATTTAAAGCATATGATTCCCTTGGATCAAACTCAGTTCAAATAAAAGGATAAAATCGTCATAGTCTCTTAGGTGATTTGTGGTGTATGAACACCTCTCAAATCATTTGTTGTGCTTAATGACCAAATATTTTTGACTCCTTGAATAGGTATTAGATATATATAAAGCATATGAATCCCTTGGATCCAACTCATTTAAAATCAAAGCGTAAAATCGTCAGTCTCTTAGGCGATTCGTGGTATATGGACACCTTTTAAATCATTTGTTGTGCTTAATTACAGAATATTTTTGACTCCTTGAATAGGTATTAGATATATTGAAAGCATATGAATCCCTTGGATATAACTCATTTCAAATCAAAGGGTAAAATCGTCATTGTTTCTTAAGAGATTTGTGGTGTAAGAACACATTTTAAATCACTATTTCTCCTTAATAACCAAATATTTTATACTCTAGAATTAGGTATTACATATATTTAAAGCATATGAATCCCTTGGATCAAACTCATTTGAAATCAAAGGGTAAAATCGTCATAGTCTCTTAGGCGATTTGTTGTGTATGAACACATTTTAAATCATTTCTTGTGCTTAATTACCAAATATGTTTTACTCCTTGAATATTTATTAGATATATTTAAAGCATATGAATCCCTTGGATCAAACTCATTTGAAGTCAAAGGGTAAAATCGTCATAGTCTCTTAGGCGATTCGTGGTGTCTGAACACCTTTCAAATCATTTGTTGTGCTTAATTACCAAATATGTTTTACTCCTTGAATATGTATTAGAAATATTTAAAGCATATGAATCCCTTGGATCAAACTCATTTCCAATAAAAGGATAAAATCATCATAGTCTCTTAGGCGATTTGTTGTGTATGAACACCTTTTAAATCATTTGTTGTGCTTAATTACCAAATATGAATTAATCCTTCAAAATGTATTAGATATATTTAAATCATATGAATCCCTTGGATCAAACTCATTTCAAATAAAAGGATAAAATTGTCATAGTCTCTTAGGCGATTTGTGGTGTATGAACACCTTTCAAATCATTTGTTGTGCTTAATGACCAAATATTTTTGACTACTTGAATAGGTATTAGATATATATAACGCATATGAATCCCTTGGATCAAACTCATTTAAAATCAAATCGTAAAATCGTCAGTCTCTTAGGCGATTCGTGGTGTATGAACACCTTTCAAATCATTTGTTGTGCTTAATTACAGAATATTTATGACTCCTTGAATAGCTATTAGATATATTGAAATCATATGAATCCCTTGAATATAACTCATTTAAAATCATAGGGTAAAATCATCATAGTCTTTTAAGATATTTGTGGTGCAAGAACACATTTCAAATCATTATTTCTCCTTAATAACCAAATATTTTATATTCTAGAATTACGTATTACGTATATTTAAAGCATATGAATCCCTTGGATCAAACTCATTTGAAATCAAAGGGTAAAATCGTCATAGTCTCTTAGGCGATTTGTTGTGTATGAACACCTTTTAAATCATTTGTTGTGTTTAACTACCAAAAATGTTTTACTCCTTGAATATGTATTAGATATATTTAAAGCATATTAATCCCTTGGATCAAACTCATTTTAAATCAAAGGGTAAGATCGTCATAGTCCCTTAGGCGATTTGTTGTGTATGTACACCTTTCAAATCATTTGTTATGTTTAATTACCAGTTATATTTTAGTCCTTGAATATGTATTAGAAATATTTAAAGCATATGATTCCCTTGGATCAAACTCAGTTCAAATAAAAGGATAAAATCGTCATAGTCTCTTAGGTGATTTGTGGTGTATGAACACCTCTCAAATCATTTGTTGTGCTTAATGGCCAAATATTTTAGACTCCTTGAATAGGTATTAGATATATATAAAGCATATGAATCCCTTGGATCAAACTTATTTAAAATCAAAGCGTAAAATCGTCAGTCTCTTAGGCGATTCGTGGTATATGAACACCTTTTAAATCATTTGTTGTGCTTAATTACAGAATATTTTTGACTCCTTGAATAGGTATTAGATATATTGAAAGCATATGAATCCCTTGGATATAACTCATTTCAAATCAAAGGGTAAAATGGTCATAGTCTCTTAAGAGATTTGTGGTGTAAGAACACATTTTAAATAACTATTTCTCCTTAATAACCAAATATTTTATACTCTAGAATTAGGTATTACATATATTTAAAGCATATGAATCCCTTGGATCAAACTCATTTGAAATCAAAGGTTAAAATCGTCATAGTCTCTTAGGCGATTTGTTGTGTATGAACACTTTTTAAATCATTTGTTGTGCTTAATTACCAAATATGTTTTACTCCTTGAATATGTATTAGATATATTTAAAGCATATGAATCCCTTGGATCAAACTCATTTCAAATCAAAGGGTAAAATCGTCATAGTCTCTTAGGCGATTTGAGGTGTATGTACACCTTTCAAATCATTTGTTGTGCTTAATTACCAATTATGTTTTACTCCTTGAATATGTGTTAGAAATATTTAAAGCATATGAATCCCTTGGATCAAACTCATTTCAAATAAAAGGATAAAATCGTCATAGTCTCTTAGGCGATGTGTTGTGTATGAATACCTTTTAAATCATTTGTTGTGCTTAATTACCAAATATGTTTTACTCCTTGAATATGTATTAGATATATTTAAAGCATATGAATCCCTTGGATCAAACTTATTTCAAATAAAAGGGTAAAATCGTCATAATCTCATACGCGATTTGTTGTGTATGAACAACTTTCAAATTATTTGTTGTGCTTAATTACCAAATATTTTTGACTCCTTTAATAGGTATTAGATATATTAAAATCATATGAAGCCCTTGGATCAAACTCATTTCAAATCAATGGGTAAAATCGTAAAAGTCTCTTAGGGCTGTGGTGTACGAACACCTTTCAAATCTTTTGTTGTGCTTAATCACCAAATATTTTTGACTCCTTGAATAGGTATTAGATATATTTAAAGCATATGAATCCCTGGTAATAAACGCATTTCAAATCAGAGGGTAAAATCGTCATAGTCGCTTCGACGATTTATGTTGTATGAACACCATTCAAATAATTTGTTGTGCTTTATTACCAAATGTTCTTAACTCCTTGAATATGTATTAGATATATTTAAAGCATATGAATCCCTTGGATCAAACTCATTTCAAATCAAAGGGTAAAATCGTCATAGTCTCTTAGGCGATTTGTTGTGTATGAACACCTTTTAAGTCATTTGTTGTGCTTAATTACCAAATATGTTTTACTCCTTGAATATTTATTAGATATATTTAAAGCATATGAATCCCTTGGATCAAAATCATTTCAAATCAAAGGGTAAAATCGTTATAGTCTCTTAGGCGATTTGTGGTGTATGTACACCTTTCAAATCATTTGTTGTGCTTAATTACCAATTATGTTTTAGTCCTTGAATATGTATTAGAAATATATAAAGCATATGAATCCCTTGGATCTAACGCATTTCAAATCAAAGGCTAAAATCATCATAGTCTCTTTAGGCAATTTCTGGTGTATGAACATCATTCAAATCATTTGTTGTGCTTAATTACCAATTGTTTTGACTCCTTGAATAGGTATTAGATATATTTAAAGGATATGAATCCCTTGCATCAAACTCATTTCAAATCAAAGGGTAAAATCGTCATAATCTCTTAGGCGATTCGTGGTGTATGAACACCTTTCAAATCATTTGTTGTGTTTAATTACCAAATATGTTTTACTCCTTGAATATGTATTAGAAATATTTAAAGCATATGAATCCCTTGGATCAAACTCATTTCAAATAAAAGGATAAAATCGTCATAGTCTCTTAGGCGATTTGTTGCGTATGAACACCTTTTAAATCATTTGTTGTGCTTAATTACCAACTATGTTTTACTCCTTGAATATGTATTAGATATATATAAAGCATATGAATCCCTTGGATCAAACTCATTTAAAATTAAAGCGAAAAATCGTCAGTCGCTTAGGCGATTCGTGGTGTATGAACACCTTTCAAATCATTTGTTGTTCTTAATTACAGAATATTTTTGACTCCTTGAATAGGTATTAGATATATGGAAAGCATATGAATCCCTTGGATATAACTCATTTAAAATCAAAGGGTAAAATCGTTATAGTTTCTTAAGAGATTTGTGGTGTAAGAACACATTTCAAATCATTATTTCTCCTTAATAACCAAATATTTTATACTTTAGAATTAGGTATTACATATATTTAAAGCATATTAATCCCTTGGATCAAACTCATTTGAAATCAAAGGATAAAATCGTCATAGTCTCTTAGGCGATTTGTGGTGTATGAACACCTTTCAAATCATTTAATGTGCTTCATGACCAAATATTTTTCCCTCCTTGAATAGGTATTAGATATATATAAAGCATATGAATCCCTTGGATCAAACTCATTCAAAATTAAAGCGAAAAATCGTCAGTCGCTTAGGCGATTCGTGGTGTATGAACACCTTTTAAATCATTTGTTGTGCTTAATTACCAAATATGTTTTACTCCTTAAATATGTATTAGATATATTTAAATCATATGAATCCCTTGGATCAAACTCATTTCAAATAAAAGGGAAAAATCGTCAAAGTCTCATCGGGTGGTCTTGCCCGATCGGGTGCTAGGGTTGCGGCCCTGATCGGGTGGACGTTGCCTTATCTCATCGGGTGAAGCCATAATTGCTACTGCTGGAAGTTTGTTCCCAGTCCCGATCGGACGACCCTTTGCCCGATCGGGTGGACGACACGGGTGACGCGATTTTGCGTCTTTTCCCACTCTATCTTATTGTTTTCTTAGAAACTATAAATACTTTTTAGGTTGTTTTTATTTGTACCTTTGAATATATTGAAAATTTAGAGAGCTCTTAGCCTAGTTTTGATAGTTTTCCATTGTAGAAGAGATTCGAATACTATTTCAATTCAATTTAAGTTCCCGCTTTCCGTCAATTTGGTAATCATCTTTCTTATTGATTTATTTTTATCTCTTGATTGTTCTAGTTTAATTGCTTATTATTCGATTAGTTCATGATGCAATTCTTAGGGTTTCCAATTACTTTGTTATTGTCAATTTAATCATGTCTGAGTAGTTCTCTTTCTAGGGTGTTAGATAGGGAAGCCATGTTTATACCATGATTGTTATTTAGACTTCTAGTGATTCTTAGGGCTTGATTAGAGTGATTGTGGTGTGGTTTGTTCTTAATTAGTGATTAATGTTAGTGGCCTATTTCATTGATTGCTTGTGGTTAATAGTTGTTTGCACAGATCCGTCTTACGACTAGAGGCCTAGGACACATCAGTAGTTCTGATTACGTTAGTGAACATGCGGCGTATGTTGAACTATGAACGTTGAGTCTTAACCATAGCTCAACACATGCTCTAATCCCTCGACTCTTGATTTAGGTTTGATAGTAGTTGACCTTGTTTGATTGGTATAAGCATGGTGGACTGACCTAATACCCTAGGCTTTTAGTCCATAGTTAAATCCTCAGTTTAATTCGTATTTCTTAGCTTAATTATTAGTTCAGTCAATTCTCCCTGATTTCATCCGAAGTAGTTAGTTAATTGAATATTAATATAGAAACTCTGTCTCCCTGCGGATTCGACGCTGCTTCCATTGACTACTTAGTTAGAGAACTGTAGGTTTATCTTTGAATAGGTGATACGACTAAATCCTATCAAATTTTGGCGCCGTTGCCGGGGAGACGGCTAGTTTTGTAGTTTTTATTCGATTAATTAGCATACTTCTTTTTGCGTCATTGGAACCTCCCATTCCAATTGAGGCCGTTCCTACGGTTATCTGTTCGTTTTCTCTTATATGTCCAGGTATCAAAAGAAAACTTATATTATTCATGGAGATCCCGACACAGAAGCAATACTTCGGGATCTTAGAGCAGAATTTGATCAAGAGAAACCTGATTCAGAGATTTCTACATTATCGATGGCGAAGTCACTGAAATCCTATGGGGTGCCTAATCCTGAAGGCATACCCATAGGTCCATAGATGCCCACTATTGCTGCGAACAATTTTTAAATCAAACCTGCACTAATTAATATGGTGCAGCAGAATCAGTTTAGTGGGCATCCTTCTGAAGATCCGGCCAACCATCTGCAGAGATTCCAACAACTCTGCAGAACTGTTAAACATCAAGGAGTCACACCTGAGCTGCTGAAAGTTATGTCATTTGAGTTCTCACTCAGAGACAAGGCTTAGAGGTGGTTCTCCGATATCACTGAGACAGAATGGCCGGCGATTTCTGCTGCATTTCTTCATGAGTATTACCCTCCCACAAAAACAGCAGAAATCATAAACAAGTTGGCCATGTTATCCCAAGAGCCAAATGAGACATTGAGGAAAGTGTGGACTAGATTCAAAGACCTACAGATGGAGTGTCCACATCATAATATGGACAAGTGGTTTCTGACGCAAACTTTCTATAATGGTCTGCAGCCTCAGACGAAGAGTACTGTTGATTTGTCTGCAGGAGGAGTCTTTTTAGACAAGGCAGTTGATGAGGGTTATGACTTCCTACTAAATCTCGCAGCCAATGACCACTCATCATCTAGGAGTTTGACTAAGAAGGTACTTGAAGTTGACGCTATTTCATTGCTTACATCTCAGATGGCGCAACTAACTCATCAACTACAAACAATGAAGTCCTCTAGTTCAACACCTCCACCCATGAGCATCAATGCCATGTCGGCAGTTGCACCCATCACCTCATCTTACTGCGAGGTGTGTGGTATTCAGGGTCACTTCGGCCATTATTCTCAGTTCAATCGGAATTTGATGGAACAGGCGAATGCTTTTCAGCAAAGACAGCCAAATAACCCCTACTCCAACACATTCAATCCTGGTTGGAAAGACAACCCACTTCTTTACTATAGGAGAAACAACGTTCAAAACCCACAACCACAAAATTCCTACCATTCCCCACAAAATTCCTATCAACCTCCACATAACAACCCAAAACCCAACTACTACCAAAACCAAGGGAATTCTCACATTCCCCTGGTTTTCAAAGACCTGCCCATCAAAATTATCAGCCAGCACCACAAAATGAAACCTCACAAGAGCCTAGCACTTCTGAACTGATGAAACTAGTATTGTCTATGGAAAAGACAAATGAGGAAGCACATAAAACTCAGGAGAGACAGTTGTTGGCTATGCAGAAAGCCAATGAGGATGCGCAGAGGGCTCAAGAGATGCACATAAAACTTCTCGAGACCCAGATTGCTCAATTGGAAGAGACTAATGCACAGAGGCAGTAGGGACAATTGCCAGGGCAACCTACACATAGGGAGCAAGCAAATGCCGTTACTCTTCATAGTGGCACTGCTTATGCTGCTCCTCCCATGCCCATTGCTGATGATACTGTCCCTAGCAAGGAGAAGGAGGTAGTAAAGAAGGAATTGGAGAAGAATTCGACGTCTGATGTCGAAGTATTTGAAATTGCTGAACAGGCAGAAAAGAAGAAGGAGAAGGAGAAGGAGAAGGTTTCTGATACACCTTTTACACCAAGGTTGCCTTTTCCTCATCGAATGCAAAAGTCCAAGGTGGATCAACAACTTGGTAAGTTCTTGGCCATGGTCAAGAACCTTGAGGTAACAGTTCCAATCACTGAACTTATTTTTCAAGTGCCTGTTTATGCTAAGTTTTTGAAGGAGATGATCACTAAAAAGAGAGATTTTGGTGGGGTAGATAGAGTCGCGCTCACTGAAGAGTGTAGTGCCGTTTTGCAAAATATATCTCCACCTAAATTGAAAGATCCTGGAAGCTTTTCCACCCCTTGTCATGTAGGTGCACTTTGTATTGATAAAGCTTTATGTGATTTAGGTGCATCTGTGTCTGTCATGCCATTATCTGTATGTAATAAACTGGATATGGGGGCACTTAAGTGCACTCAAATTACTTTGCATATGGCTGACCGTTCTATAAAATACCCTCTAGGTGTTTTAGAAGACGTCCCTGTTAGGGTGGAAAAGTTTTACATTCCTGTGGATTTTGTTGTATTGGATATGGAGGAGGATGCCCAAATTCCTATTATTCTGGGCAGACTATTTTTGTGCACTGCAGGTTCTGTTATTGATGTCAAGTCAGGGTCTTTGACTTTGAGTGTTGGTGATGATACTGTCACTTTTAAACTAACCAATGTTATGAAGTCTCCTATGCTTGAAGAATCTTGTTGCAAGATAGATGTGGTTGACAAAGATGTGGTGTCTGCATTTCAGCAGATACGTGATGCTGACCCATTGGAGGTAGCATTGACTAAGAGTGACTACTTAGGCATCGATACTGATGTTGATGCCTGTCTTGCTGATTTAGAGGGTCATGGAGTTGAACAGAAACAGGAAACTGTGGTACTTTAAAGTGTATGCTCCAGTTCTACTCCTCAGGTAACTAAGGTGGAACTCAAACCACTACCCTCCCATTCAAAGTATACATTTTTAGATGATAAGGAAGAGTGTCCTGTGATTGTCAGTACTAAACTCGCAGATAGCCAATTGAAAAGCTTACTTACTGTGCTTCGTATACATAGAAGGCTATTGGGTATAATATTGATGATCTGTAGGGCATTAGTCCTGATTTTTGTATGCATCGTATTAATCTGAAAGAGGATCACCGCCCTTGCATTCAACCTCAGAGACGTTTGAATCCTAATATGCAAGAGGTGGTGAAGAAAGAAATTATGAAACTGTTAGATGCAGGGATCATTTATCCCATTGCTGATTCGAAGTGGGTCAGTCTTGTGCAAGTGGTTCCTAAGAAGGGGGGACCACTGTTGTTGAAAATGAAAAAGGTGATTTGATTCCCAGTAGGACTGTCACTGGGTGGCGTATGTGCATTGATTATCGTAAACTTAATAATGCCACTCTGAAAGACCATTTCCCCCTCCCCTTTATTGATCAGATGTTGGAAAGCCTAGCCAAACATAGCTATTTCTGTTATCTGGATGGAAATTCTGTTTTTTTTTTCAAATCCCCATCCATCTAGATGATCAGGAAAAGAGTACGTTTACATGTCCTTATGGCACCATCGCATATCGCAGGATGCCAATTGGATTGTGTAACGCTCCGCTACTTTCCAACGCTGCATGATGGCCATATTCTCTTATTTTATTGAAAATATCATGGAAGTGTTTATGGATGATTTCAGTGTTTATGGTTCTGATTTTGATGTTTGCCTGCATAATTTGTCCGAAGTGCTTAAAAGATGTGTTGAGGTAAACCTCGTGCTTAATTGGGAAAAATATCACTTCATGGTGAATGAAGGTGTCGTTTTAGGTCACTTGATTTCTGAGCGTGGCATCCAAGTGGATAGAGCAAAGATTGAGGTGATCGAGAAACTTCCCCCTCCAATGAATGTCAAAAGAGTGAGGATTTTCCTTGGTCATGCGGGGTTTTATCGCAGGTTTATTAAAGATTTTTTGAAAATTGTGAAACCCCTCACTCAATTGTTGCTAAAGGGTGCCACGTTCGACTTTACTAATGATTGTTTGGAGTCTTTTGACATGATAAAGACAGCTTTGATCACTGCCCCTATTATACAACCTCCAGATTAGAATCTCCCTTTCGAGATCATGTGTGATGCTAGTGATTATGCAATAGGGGCAGTACTTGGTCAGCGGAAGGATAAGATACTCCATGTTATTCACTATGCTAGCAAAACCTTCGATCTAGCCCAGGTTAATTATGCCACGACAGAGAAGGAGTTGCTAGCCATAGTCTATGCATTGGACAAATTTCGAACCTATCTGATAGGTTCCAAAGTTATAGTACACACTGATCATGTTGCTTTGAAGTACTTGATGGCCAAGAAGGAGGCCAAACCTAGACTCATCAGATGGATTCTTTTGCTGCAAGAGTTCGACTTGGAAATCAAAGATAAGAAGGGTGCTGAGAATGTGGTCGTCGACCACCTTTCTAGGTTGAGGTTTGGATCACCTTCTGACCCTCCTATAGCTGACTCTTTTCCTGATGATCATTTGTTTTCAGTGTCCTCTGAATCTCCTTGGTATGCTGATTTTGCTAACTATTGTGTTAGTGGTTCTCATCCTCCCAATCTTACATATCAGCAGCGCAAAAAGTTTTATCATGACGCTAGAATGTATTATTGGGAGGATCCTTTCCTATATAAGAAGTGCCCCGACGGGATGTTTCGTCGTTGCATTCCTGATTGGGAAATAGAGGGTGTTTTGCTACATGGTCATAGTATGCCTTCTAGTGGTCATCTAGGTTCCCAAGCAACTGGTTTTAGCATCTTACATAGTGGTTTCTATTGGCCTTCGATTTTCAAAGATGCCCGTGCCTTTTGTTTGTCTTGTGATGCTTGTCAAAGGACGGGTAATATTTCAAAAAGGCAAGAGATGCCACAGAGTGGGATTTTAGAGGTCGAACCCTTTGATGTGTGGGGGATTGATTTATGGGACCTTTTCCTACCTCTTGTGGGAATAGGTATATTTTAGTGGCCGTCGACTATGTGACTAGATGGGTGGAAGCTATAGCATCACCAACCAATGATCCCAAGGTTGTGATGAAGATGTTTAAGAAAATAATCTTTCCCCGTTTTGGTGTCCCCCGTGTTGTAATTAGTGATGGAGGTTCTCACTTTCATAAGAGCACCTTCAAGGCCCTATTGACAAAACATGGAGTCACCCACAAAGTCGGTCTTGCCTATCACCCTCAGACTAGTGGCCAAGTAGAAGTGTCTAACAGGCAAATTAAAAGGATCCTTGAGAAAGTTGTCACTAAGGCTAGAAAAGATTGGTCTTTGAAACTTGATGATACTCTTTGGGCGCTCCGCACTGCTTTTAAGACTCCTTTGGGTACCACACCCTATCGACTGGTTTATGGCAAAGCTTGTCATCTACCAGTTGAGATGGAGTATCTTTCTGCGTGGGCGGTCAAAGTGATTAACCTTGATTTAACAGCTGCAGGTGAAGCACGACTTCTTCAACTCAATGAGTTGGATGAGCTCCGTTTCGATGCTTATGAGAATCACAGGCTCTATAAAGAGCAAACTAAGAAGTTTCATGATAAGATGATAGGAAAAAGAGAGTTCAAGGTTGGCGACAAGGTCTTATTGTTCAATTCCAGGTTGAGACTGTTTCCTGAAAAGCTCAAATCTCGGTGGTCTGGACCATTCCAGGTGACAGAAGTAAAGGCACATGGTGCCATCGAGGTTGTCAACCAAAAAGGAGAAAAGTTTAAGGCAAATGGACAGCGTCTGAAGCTGTACCATGAGGGTGCCTTTGTTGGTTGTGTGGAGGAAATCCGCTTTTATTCCTCCCCACTTGATTCATCTATCTAGAGAGGTAATATGGTCGTGCGGGACCTTCATAAACCAGCGCTTTGCGGGAGGCAACCCGTATCCCTTAGTTAGTTTTTCTTTTCCTTTGTTTCGTAGTTTGTAGCATGTGAGAGAGCGTGAGGGTACTAATGTGTTCCTAGATCTTGTGTGTTTTGATGTGCAGATATGCTATTTGCGGAGAAAATGGAGCCATGCCTGCCCCATATTTGCAAAAAGGCGGGCTACTTACTGAACAGTAGCTCGCCCAATGAGATCAGGCGAACCCCGCCCGATCGGGCGGGCGTAAATTTATGCCGAGAAAAGAAAATATGAGCAACCGATCGAATCGGGCAAGGTGTGCCCGATCGGGTGCGCAACCCTGGCACCCGATCAAAAATACCTTGCCCGATCGGGTGAACATGCAGAAGTCAAACAAGAAAAAGTAAAAAATGCACCTTCGCCCGATGCCATCGGACAACACTTGCCCGATCGGGTGCGCTACCCTGGCACCCGATCATAAATTCATCAACCGATCATGTGCCCGATCGGGTGGGCAGCAAATATGAAAGAGCTCAGAAATACATCCGCCCGATCGTATAGGGCGATGGGTGCCCGATCGGGGGGAGCCACAAATAAATCAAGGATTAAAATCCGCGCTCCCTTTTCTCACCATCCATTCCTTATCTTTCCACATGCAACACTCTCCCTCTCTCTCTTCACTCATCTTCAACCTCTCAAACCCCAAACCCCAACCTCCATTAAAACACAATTTTTCTACCTCAAATCTTCATCCTTTCTCCTCCAAACTACATAAAATCTCTTCCTTTTCTGTTTTCACCCTCCATCTCAAAAACTTCCATTCACAAAAATCATTCACCCTCCTCCTTTCTCTTCACCACTCACCCAAAACTATATACTTTGTGTTAGAAAAGGTTACAAGGTTCAAATTCACCATGGCAAGCAAGTTTAGAAGGCTTATTATAGGTGAAGGCTCGCGATCTAGGCGGGAAGCAACACCACCACCACCACCACAAGTTCCACGAGATCCCCAGTACCCGGAAATCATGTTCCGGGATGATGAACATCGCGAAAAGTTCCTTCGATTTAAAAAACGTGAGGTACTTCCTACTCGTTTTCTCGATCTTGAACTTTTGTCTAAATTGGGATTAACTGAGGATTTTAAGGAATTTATGAAAATTTTGGGCATAGAGTCGCTTTATAATGTGCATGTTAATACATATCCTCCATTAGTTTATGAATTCTTCAGCAGTTTTAGTCTGACTAAGCCCCGGGCCGGTCCAGTTACCCATGTTCATTTCAGAATACTAAACCAAGACCACTCCCTCACCCTTAGGGACTTTGCGGGGGTTCTTAGGTTACAGGTACGGGGCGACTATTACCCACCGGACCACTTCAAAATGACCCATAACTATTTCATGCTTATAGGGGACACTACGCCTTTTGACATACAACATTGTCATTGGGCGAATTTCCATCACCCGATCATAAGCATTTGGCTCAGATTCATGGCCCATACACTTCTAGGGCGGTATGAGGGTCACTTGGTCCGGGGGCCGAGGTAGTTGTCATAGCTAGCTACATTGCCAAAGGATCTAGGGAATTATTTTAATATAATTTGGCACACCACGTAGCTATCCAGTTAGAGCGTATCTCGAACTCGCTCCCTAAGCGTAGGGAAGATGGTACTTGGACCTCTAGGAGGCTAGTCAACGGGGGGTTGATGACTTTGTTCTCCCGGTAAATTGCCGCATTTGACGAGACACAGCGTACCCCCGTCCTCGGCCCTACCCTCATCGACCTTACATACCTTAACACCCTCAAAGTCCTAAACCGCTTGCCTGATCAGAGATTTCATTGGGTGATTAAATCAACAAAATCCATCACCCTAACCGACCCTAGGGCTCGCTTGCGGCCCCGTCAGGAGAACTACCTAATCCCTATAGAGGGAGTTGACCTTATTGTCCCTGACCCCGAGCCCCCTCGTCGTTCCTACCATAGGCGGCATACGCCAATCTTAGACGAGGGCGCCTCCACTTCTGCCCCTCCCCCTCCCCCGCACACATTTGATTTCACTGCTATCATGTCGACCCTAGGTCGCATGGAGATGGGGATGGGAAGGATGGAAAGGATGATCAACGCGAACACCGCCACCCTAGCGGGCTATGGCACTCGCATTGATCAACTCTACACCCGTGTCGATGAGATGGGGGGACGGATAGATACCTTGGCCGACAACCAGCACTTCGCCCTTTATCCTCTCTATGACGACTATTGTAGGCGTGGCAATGTTGAGCAGACTACTCAACACCCCTCGTGGTACCATTGGAACCCGAGTTATGGCCAGCCTGCCGGTCCGAGTGATGACATGGTAGAGGATGATGAGGAGGAGTTTGCTAGACAGTCCGTCTCTTTTGTAGACTTTGGTCTTGGGCCTAGTTGTTTTGGCGGTGGTTTTGATGTAGGTACTAGCGGTTTTGGTGGAGGGATGAGTGGTTTTTCAGGTGATCCCTCAGGTGGTGGTTACAGAGATGGTGGTGGTACTTCAAGTGGTGGTATTTTTGGTGCCCCCACGAATGATGATATGGGCGGCTGATGCCCTTGTTCTCTCCTCTCCCTCGTTGCAATGAGGACATTGCCTCGTTCAGCTTGGGGGAGGATCTCTCACTGTGAGTACTCTCTTTACTGCTTTCTAGTATAGTTATTGCTTTTTAGTGTAGTTTAAAGCTTTGATAGAATACTTTACAGCTTTGAAAAAAATGAAAAAAATGAAAAAAATATGATTGATCATGACTGGTTGGATTGCCTCCCTGTGCCCCTCGTTGTGCTTTTATTGAGAATGATTTGACTTTGTTTTCTGGATGGCTGGGCATTTGTGATTCTGAGGCTTTGATTTGATGTTCGACTACTTTGATTTTGAGCGATTTCTGACTATAATATACTACTTTGTGCTGCATACCTGATTTGGTTAGACTGTGAGGCCTTTTCTAGCCTATTGGATTCATATTATTATCCAGTCTATATTTTTGGTGTGTTAGTTCCTTTCTAGCGGATTAATCTTGACTTTGACTTCGTACTCATCTGATGTTTGGTGACTTGTTACATTTGCTATGATAGAGGCGTTCTTTTGACTTATTCTCGAGCCCTATAGTGTAATTTCATTATATTTTTATCCTCCTTAGCCCTGCTGAGCCTAATGACTTGTTTTGTGCTACTGACCCTTATTACATGCCCATGGCCTTCATATTTTTATTATTCCCAAGCCTAGCTTGGGGGAGCATTTGTGTGGGTTTGGTTTGAAATTTGTTCTATGGTTTGCGTCGCTTGAGGTATAAGAGTGCATTATTTATGGCTTCGAGTGTGTGAATAATGAAAAAAAAAATCGCGTTTTGAGGTACGTGGATGTTGGTTCGAAAAGAAAAGAAAGAAAGAAAAAAAATGAAGAATCAAAGCTTCAAAGACAATAAAAACCCCTCATGCACGTTGTCTACAAAGAAAAAAATTATTTTTGCCTCATTGCTTGAAGATTAGGTTGTGTGAGTTTTCATCATTGTATGAGAGTTGGGATTCATCTTGTGGTTACTTGATATTGTTGGGAGTTGTTTCGGCCATCTTCGGCCTTGATATGAATTACTTATGCTCCCTCATGCTCGGTTTTCCACCACATTTCCTATAATATTTCCCTACCCTTACCTAAGCCCCATTACAACCCGGAAAAGCCCTCTTGAGCTTGTGCCTACAATGTCTATTGGATTGATTTTGAGTCAGTTTGTCAAAGTTAAAGAGTATGTCTGCTAGTTGAGTCGACTTGATTAGGATGAGCGACATTTTACCTTCTTAAACACATGAGAGTGTGAGTGGGAAGGGACATTTATGGTCGGGTCGGTGAGTGTTCGGGCATACTCTTTGCCTGCCACAAAATTGAGAACAGTGACACCCTTTGTGAGCACCTTTTCAGGATTTGTATGCCTAGTAGTCACTTGAACTTGATGAATTGCTTGGATGATTGGTGGTTGGATGGATTTGATTTGCCGAACTTGAATTATGCCTGCTTGAACGATTCTTAGTCTTGAAAATATTTTTGAGCTTGAATTGTTTTATCTATGGGGTGAGGCAATCTATTCCATGATCATGTTCTATTTGCTTGAGGACAAGCAAAGGTTTAGCTTGGGGGAATTTGATATATTGATTTCTTATAGAGTTTTTCCCTTTCTTTACAAGCTAAATTGTGCGATATTAACACTCTTAGAAGCTATTTATGCTAACTATTTCGATATAGTTCTGGTTTGTGTGTTCCATATCGTTTTGCAGGTTTTTAGGGAAAATCTCCCTATTTATTTGATGTTTTGATCACCACACTATAGAGGAAGGTTATGAGGCATATTGGCGGTCTCGAGATGGTATTCGGACCCCCGTTGTGAAGAAGAACTATCAATGACTTTGCGTCTGAAGCCAAGCCAGAAGCTAGAAAGAAAGAAGCTTCACCCGATTGGGTCGGGCAACCACCGCCCGATCGGGTACGAGTAATTTGGCCAAAAGTTCAGTTCCCAGACCCGATCGTGCGGCCTTGCCCGATCGCATTGGGCGGAGCAATACTTAGCCATTATTGCTGATTTTCTGAAGCTGAAGAGTACATCCACCCGATGACATCGGGTGGTCTTGCCCGATCAGGTGCTAGGGTTGCGGCCCCGATTGAGTGGACGTTGCCCGATCTCATCGGGTGAAGCCATAATTGTTGTTGCTGGAAGTATGTTCCCAGACCCGATCGGGTGGATGACACGTGTGACGCGATTTTGCGTCTTTTCCCACTCTATCTTATTGTTTTCTTATAAACTATAAATACTTTTTAGGTTGTTTTTATTTGTATCTTTGAATATATTGAACATTTAGAGAGCTCTTGGCCTAGTTTTGATAGTTTTCCCTTGTAGAAGAGATTCGAATACTATTTCGATTCAAATAAAGTTCCCGCTTTTCGTCAATTTGGTAATCATCTTTCTTATTGCTTTATTTTTATCTCTTGATTGTTCTAGTTTAATTGCTTATTATTCGATTAGTTCATGATGCAATTCTTAGGGTTTCCAATTAGCTTTGTTATTGTCAATTTAATCATGTCTGAGTAGTTCTCTTTCTAGGGTGTTAGATAGGGAAGCCATGTTTATACCATGATTGTTATTTAGACTTCTATTGATTCTTAGGGCTTGATTAGAGTGATTGTGGTGTGGTTTGTTCTTAATTAGTGATTAATGTTAGTGGCCAATTTCATTGATTGCTTGTGGTTAATAGTTGTTTGCACAGATCCGTCTTGCGACTAGAGGCCTAGGACACATCAGTAGTTCTGATTACGTTAGTGAACATGCAGCGTATGTTAAACTATGACCGTTGAGTCTTAACCATAGCTCAACACATGCTCTAATCCCTCGACTCTTGACTTAGGTTTTGATAGCAGTTGACCTTGTTTGATTGGTATAAGCATGTTGGACCGACCTAATACCCTAAGCTTTTAGTCCATAGTTAAATCCTCAGTTTAATTCGTATTTCTTAGCTTAATTATTAGTTCAGTCAATTCTCCCTGATTTCATCTGAAGTAGTTAGTTAATTGAATATTAATATAGAAACTTTGTCACCCTGCAGATTCGACCCTGCATAATGGTGTAAGAACAAATTTCAAATCACAGGGTAGAATAATCATAGTCTCTTAGGCGATTTATGGTGTAAGAACAAATTTCAAATCATTTGTTCTCCTTACTAACCAAATATTTTAGACTCTACAATTAGGTATTAGATATATTTAAAGCATATGAATCCTTTGGATAAAGCTCATTTTAAATCAAAGGGTAAAATCGTCATAGTCTCTTAGGCGATTTGTTGTGTATGAACACCTTATAAATCATTTGTTGTGCTTACTTACCAAATGTTTGTGACTCCTTGAATAGGTATTAGATATCTTTAAAGCATATGAATCCCTTGGATCAAACTAATTTCAAATAAAAGGGTAAAATCGTCATAGTCTCTTAGGCGATTTGTGGTGTATGAATAACTTTCAAATTATTTGTTGTGCTTAATTACCAAATATTTTTGACTCCTTTAATAGGTATTTGATATATTAAAATCATATGAGGCCCTTGGATCAAACTCATTTCAAATCAATGGGTAAAATCGTAATAGTCTCTTAGGGCTGTGGTGTACGAACACCTTTCAAATATTTTGTTGGGCTTAATCACCAAATATTTTTGACTTTTTGAATAGGTATTATATATATTTAAAGCATATGAATCCCTTGTAACAAACGCATTTCCAATCAAAGGGTAAAATCGTCATAGTCGCTTAGACGATTTATGTTGTATCAACACCATTCAAATCTTTTGTTGTGCTTAATTACCAAATTTTTTTGACTTGTTAAATAATTATTAGATATATTTAAAGCATATGAATCCCTTGGATCAAACTCATTTCAAATCAAAGTGTAAAATCGTCATAGTCTCTTAGACGAGTTGTGGTGTATGTACACCTTACAAATCATTTGTTGTGCTTAATTACCAATTTTTTTTTACTCCTTCAATATGTACTAGATATATTTAAAGCATATGAATCCCTTGGATCAAACTCATTTCAAATAAAAGGGTAAAATCGTCATAGTCTCTTAGGTGATTTGTGGTGTATATATATCTTTCAAATCATTTGTTTTGCTTAATTACCAAATATTTTTGACTCCTTGAATAGGTATTAGATATATTTAAAGCATACGAATCCCTTGGATCAAAGGCATTTCAAATCAAAGGGTAAAATCGTCATAGTCTCTTTAGGCAATTTGTGGTGTATAAACACCATTCAAATAATTTATTGCGCTTAATTACCAATTGTTTTGACTCCTTGAATAGGTATTATATATATTTAAAGGATATGAATCCCTTGCATCAAACTCATTTTAAATCAAGGGGTAAAATCGTCATAGTCTCTTAGGCGATTTGTGGTGTATGTAAACCTTTCAAATCATTTGTTGTGCTTAATTACCAAATGTTTTTGACTCCTTCAATAATTATTAGATATATTTAAAGCATATGAATCCCTTGGATCAAACTCATTTCAAATCAAAGGGTAAAATCGTCATAGTCTCTTAGATGATTTGTGGTGTATGTACACCTTACAAATCATTTGTTGTGCTTAATGACCAAATATTTTGACTCCTTTAATAGGTATTAGATATATTTAAAGCATATGAATCCCTTGGATCAAACTCATTTAAAATCAAAGGGTAAAATCGTCCTTCTCTTAGGCGATTCGTGGTGTATGAACACCTTTCAAATCATATGTTGTGCTTAATTACAGGATATTTTTGACTCCTTGAATAGGTATTAAATATATTAAAACCATATGAATGCCTTGGATATAACTCAATACAAACCAAAGGGTAAATCTTTATAGTCTCTCAGGAGATTTGTGGTGTATGTACACCTTCAAATCATTTGTTATGCTTAATTACCAAATATTTTTGACTCCTTGAATGGGTATTCGATATATTTAAAGGATATGAATCCCTTGCATCAAACGCATTTCAAATCAAAGGGTAAAATTATCATAGCCTCTTAGGCAATTTATGGTCATTCAAATCATTTGTTGTGCTTAATTACCAAATGTTTTTGACTCCTTGAATAAGTATTAGATATATTGAAAGCATATGAATCCCTTGGATCAAACTCATTTCAAATCAAAGTGTAAAATCGTCATAGTCTCTTAGGCAATTGGTGGTTATGAACACCTCTCAAATAATTTGTTGTGCTTAATGACCAAATATTTTTGACTCCTTGAATAGGTATTAGATATATTTAAAGCATATGAATTCCTTGGATCAAACTCATTTAAAATCAATGGGCAAAATAGTTAGTCTCTTAGGCAATTCGTGGTGTATGAACACCTTTCAAAACATTTGTAGTGCTTAATTACAGAATATTTTTAACTCCTTGAATAGGTATTAGATATATTGAAAGCATTTGAATCCCTTGGATCTAACTCAATTCAAATAAAAGGGTAAAATCGTCATAGTCTCTGAGGCGACTTGTGGTGTATGTACACCTTTCAAATCTTTTGTTCTGCTTAATTACCAAATATTTTTGACTCCTTGAACAGGTATTAGATGTATTTAAAGCAAACGAATGCCTTGGATCAAACGCATTCAAATCAAAGGGTTAAATCGTCATAGTCTCTTAGGCGATTTGTGGTGTATGAACACCATTCAAATCATTTTTTGTACTTGCTTACCAATTGTTTTTGAGTCCTTGAATAGGTATTAGATATATTTGAAGGATATGAATCCCTTGCATCAAACTCATTTCAAATCAAAGTGTAAAATCGTCATAGTGTCTTAGGCTATTTGTGTGGTATGTACACCTTTCAAATCATTTGTTGTGCTTAATTACCAAATGTTATTGACTCGTTGTATAATTATTAGATATATTTAAATCATATGAATCCCTTGGATCAAACTCATTTCAAATCATAGGGTAAAATCGTCATAATCTCTTAGACGATTTTAGGTGTATGTACACCTTATAAATCATTTGTTGTGCTTAATTACCAAATTTTTTTGATTCCTTGTATAGGTATTAGATATATTTAAAGCATACGAATCCCTTGATCAAACGCATTTCAAATCAAAGGGTAAAATCGTCATAGTCTCTTAGGCGATTTGTAGTGTATAAACACCTTTCAAATCATTTGTTTTGCTTAATGACCAAATATTTTTGACTCCTTGAATAGGTATTAGATATATTTAAAGCATATCAATCCCTTAGATCAAACTCATTTAAAATCAAAGCGTAAAATCGTCAGTCACTTAGGCGATTCGTGGTGTATGAACACCTTTCAAATCATTTGTTGTGCTTAATTACAGAATATTTTTGACTCCTTTAATGGGTATTAGATATATTGAAAGCATATGAATCCCTTGGATATAACTCATTTCAAATCAAAGAGTAAAATCGTCATAGTCTCTTAAGAGATTTGTGGTGTAAGAACACATTTCATATCATTATTTCTCCTTAATAACCAAATATTCTAGACTATCGAATTAGGTATTACATATATTTAAAGCATATGAATCCCTTAGATCAAACTCATTTGAAATCAAAGGGTAAAATCGTCATAGTCTCTTAGGCGATTTGTTGTGTATGAACACCATTTAAATCATTTTTTGTGCTTAATTACCAAATATGTTTTACTCCTTGAATATGTATTAGATATATTTAAAGCATATGAATCCCTTGGATCAAACTCATTTCAAATAAAAGGGTAAAATCGTTATAGTTTCTTAGGCGATTTGTGGTATATGTATACCTTTCAAATCATTTGTTGTGCTTAATTACCAAATATTTTTGACTCCTTGAATAAGTATTAGATATATTTAAAGCATACGAAAACGCATTTCAAATCAAAGGCTAAAATCGTCATAGTCTCTTTAGGCAATTTGTGGTGTATGAACACCATTCAAATCATTTTTGTGCTTAATTACCAATTATTTTGACTCCTTGAATAGGTATTAGATATATTTAAAGATATGAATCCCTTGCATCAAACTCATTTCAAATAAAAGGGTAAAATCTTCATAGTCTCTTAGGCGATTTGTGGTGTATGTACACCTTTCAAATCATTTGTTGTGCATAATTACCAAATATTTTTTACTCCTTGAATGGGTATTAGATATATTGAAAGCATATGAATTCCTTGGATCAAACGCATTTCAAATCAAAGGGTAAAATAGTCATAGTCTCTTTGGCGATTTATGGTTTCAAATCATTTGTTCCCTTAATAACCAAATATTTTAGACTCTACGATTAGGTATTAGATATATTTAAAGCATATGAATCCTTTGGATCAAACTCATTTGAAATCAAAGGGTAAAATCGTCATAGTCTCTTAGGCGATTTGTTGTGTATAAACACCTTTTAAATCATTTGTTGTGCTTACTTACCAAATATTTTTGACTCCTTTAATAGGTATTAGATATATTTAAGGCATATATATCACTTGTATCAAACTCATTTCAAATCAAAAGGTAAAATCGTCATAGTCTCTTAGGCGATTTGTATTGTATTAACACCTTTCAATCATTTGTTCATCTTAATTACCAAATAATTTTGACTCCTTGAAAAGGTATTAGATATATTTAAAGCATATGAATCCCTTGTAACAAACGCATTTCAAATCAAAGGGTAAAATTGTCATTGTTGTAACATATTAGAATAAGACACGTGGTCCAGCCAAAGATTGCCACGTGGCCTAATGGGCTGATGACACGTGGCCCACCCCCTATTTGACACTTGGCAGCGTGCTAGAGGGGAGCTAATGATGTCACCAAAGGAGCGAACAAGAGGCCTAATTATTCCTTATAGGAAGTAATAATCAGCCCAAACCCCTAAAGAGGAAGAATGTGATTGGATAAAGGGCTCAGGACAATCAGACTACGACAAGTGTCACTCTCCCATTGCCCGACCAATCACATCTCTCGATTCTAGGGTGCACCATTCTATACATAGATACTATAAATAGTTCCTCATAATCAGGTAAAAAGGGACAACTACTTTCTCTTAAACTTACTCTGTCAAAATTCATACCCAGATTTTATTTATTGAATACTGACTTAAGCATCGGAGAGGGAATCAAACCCAAACCTCCGGTTTGGTTTTCCCCTTTTGCAGGTTCGGGAACAAAACGACATTTCTGCACAAGCCTCCCAAAATTATCAACCCTACAGTTGCCCACCATCAGGACTAATACCGTTACTTTCAGAAGTTTACTTAAAACATTTGGCGCCGTCTGTGGGGAGGCGCAGAGATGACAGATTGTAATTCGTCCAACCGAAGACAGAGGATGAGTCCCTATGTTGAAGTTAATGATACCGTCGACGATGAACGTCCGCCTAAGGGATGGGACGGGCAATGACAAAATGATCCCATTGGGGCAGTCTTGGAGCCCAACCCTGCTCTTCCGGTCACGACGGCTCATTTAGAAAACGCCCTAAATGAGTTTTAAGCCAGAATGGCCCAAGTTGTCCAAGACCAGATTAAGAACAACATGTTGTTCTTCCGATTAGGTTCACAACCAGATACTAGGCCTACTCCTAGAAGAGGAGCTTCTTAGGAGAATGTAGCCGGACCAAGCGGGGCTAGGCGACCAGAAGAAGCTAGAAGAACGTCCAGGGGAAGGCATCCTGCTCGTAGTGAGCAACAACATCGTTTAGATTGGAATCTGGTAGTCACCAACCCGGTGAACCGACCAGTGGATGGTCGAATAATGGAGACTGACGCTCGGGAATACTTGCATGCAAAGAGGGTAGCAGCTCAACAGAGGTCAGCTACCGGATCAACGCCGTACTTGCTGGACCCCAGTCTGAGGATTCGGAGTCACACTCTTGAGCAAGGAAGGACTTCATCTCTCTATGAGCCTCGTCAGGAGCGAACAGTGGTTCAGCATAATGTATACCGGAGGACTTCTCAGCCGAATTTTTATAGGCGAGGGTCCTAGGAGGTCAGTTCGTCAAATCCAGTCTTAAGGGAATATCGGAGAGATACAGTCCCAGTTGATGCACGTTTTAGGGAGCTGCGCATAGATTGGCCGACGCCTTTCTCAGCTAGAATAATGCAAGCCCCTCCATGTGCTAAGGTTAAGCTACCAACCATTGACCCGTTCGATGGCACTACTGATCCAGATGACCATCTTTCCGCTTACAAACCTCAAATGTACGTCCAGGAGGTGGACGATGCTACATGGTGTAAGAACTTCCCAGCCACCCTGAAAGGGGGCCGCTCAGAAGTGGTTTAAAAATCTACCAGCGAATTCTATCAACAACTTCACCGAGTTGAGTTATTCATTCACTAGTCACTTTGTAGCCAACAGGCAGGAACAGAAGACTAATATTCATTTGGGGAAGATCATCCAAGACCCAAAGGAATCCCTAAGAATTTTTGTGAAGAGATTCAATCTTGAAGCCCTCTAGATCCACGACCTAAATGCTGGTGTAGCCTTTGATGCATTCATTCGAGGACTGCGTCCAGGAAGCTTCAAGTTTGATTTAGTCAAGAAGAAAGTAAGTACTTTGGCCGAAGCTTTGAGGGCAGCCGAAGCTTTCATACATGCGACAGAGGTGTGTGCTGAAGCCAAGCACTCATAGTCCAAGAAGCCCAAGGAACCTGTTCAAAAAACTAAGAACAATCCTAAGAAGGCTGAGACCTGGGTAGTGTCTTCAATCACAACCCCGTCGAGAAGAGAAAAGGGAAAAGAAAGGGTTGTCTCAGCTGAACCTATCGAGTTCAATAAGGACCAGTACTCCATCCTTATGGAAATCAAGGATCAGCATGAACTCAAAGCTCCGGCCGAGATGAAGACACCTTACAAGAACAGGGACAGGAGTAAGTACTGCCACTTCCACAAAGATTGTGGGCATGAGACAAATGAATGTATGCACTTGAAGAGAGCTTTGGAGAACCTAGCAAAGCAGGGTAAGATGAATCAATACGTCTCTCGCGAGGGTCGTTTTCAGAAGAAGGATTTTCGGCAGAAGCAAAATTTGTTAAGGCTCGAGATAAATGATTCGAAGTTTGGGACGAGACATTGTACAAAAAATCGTATGATCGTCCGTTGTTGAAATGTATTACCAGGAAAGATGGTCTTGAAGTATTGAAGGATTTACATGAGGGGGTCTGTGCTTCGCACATTGGCGGCCAAGCATTGGCTGAAAAGGCACGCAGAACTGGCTATTTCTGGCCGACGCTGAATGCTGATGCCGTGGAGTATGCAAAAAAATGCGATAGCTGCCAGAAGCATGGTCATCTCTTTAAAAGGCCATCAAATTTTCTAACACCAATTCTGACTCCTTTGCCGTTCGCTAAGTGGGCATGGACATCCTAGGCCCTTTTCCCATGGTGGCCGGACAGAAAAAATTTGTTAAAGACGAATGATGTAAAAAGGTTCATCTGGAAGAACGTCATAACACGATTTAGGATGCCCCAGTCGATTGTGTTCGACAATGGACCACAGTTTGAGACTCCTAAACTAAAGGACTGGCTCTCAGAGAGGGAGATCAAGTCCCACTTTGCTTCTGTTGCACATCCATAAGCAAACGGCCAAGTAGAAGCTTTCAATAAGATCATATTGGAAGGCATAAAGAAGAAGTTAGAAAACGCTAAGGGCTTTTGGGTGGAAGAGCTTCAGCTGGTACTTTGGTCCATCAGAACTACAGCCAAGAATTCAACAGGAGAGACGCCCTTCATGCTGGTCTATGGAACAGAAGCTGTCCTACCCATTGAGATTGAAGAACCCACCCTCCGCGTCATGTTATATTCAGAAGCGACCAACTGGGCGGCAATGCGGCTGGCATTGGACAAATTTCCAGAAGTCCGAGGTAATGCTCTTCTCAGGATGGAATTGTACAAATTACGCATGGCTAGGGAGTTCAACAAACGGGTAACCAGACGACATCTCAAAATAGGGGATCTGGTTCTTCGTAAGATGGAGGCTGTTGGACGAGCAAAGGAACTGGGCAAGTTAACCCCGAACTGGGAAGGTCCGTATTTGGTGGTCGAAGAGGTTCGCAGCGGCACATTTAAGCTTCAAGACTTAGATCGACGCCCCATACCACGAACCTGGAATTCCGATAATCTGAAAAAATACTATGTTTAAAGCAGTTTGTAGTTTTTTACATTTTGCAAACGAAGTGCTACGGCACAGAAAAATCATTTAGAAATGTATTCTATGTACCTTAGCTTAGGCTAAGCAAACTTCACATTAATACATTCTAAATTCTGGTCTATAGTTTGAATTGCTTCTTTATGTATGGCTTAATTGATTAGTCAGTAACTCGTCCTGCCACATATTCAGCACGGGGCATCTTATTATCCATAGCCATCGTGGGGCATTTTTCCATGGATGGATGAAAGATGGTTACTAGATAATAAACCATAAAAGACCATTATGAAAGACAGATATTACTTCCTAAAGGAAGACGTCTGCAAAAATCATCACAATCTATCCAAGATATAACTGATGAACAAAGACTTCTTGATTAAAGGTTTTTTCTTTAACAAGAAGCAATTAGTAAATCGTCTAAAACCAAGTTCACCACAACTTGGAAAATAGACGAACATTGCTTCCTAAAGGAAGTCGGCTAGAGAGACGTCTTTCTTTAGTAAAGGAAAGCTCCGTCATAATACCTATTAATAACAGGTGTTATTTCCTAAAGGAAACCGGCCAAAAGGAAACGACTTAGTAAAGAAGGTCTCATTACTTGCAAAAAAGGACGGACTACACTTCCTTCCTACGATGTCTTCGTCTAAGAGTAGACCAAGAGGCATCCTAAGCAGGGGGGCATAAAGTACCATGTCCAGCAAAGAAAGAATAATCCTTGGACGTCCTCAGTCTAATTAATACAAACCAAGGTTAGTTCCAAAAGGAAAACGTCAAAGGAATAATCCTTGGACGACTTCAATCTTATTGGTACAAATCAAGGTTAGTTCCAAAAGGAAAACGTCCAAGGAATAATCCTTGGACGACTTCAATCTTATTGGTACAAATCAAGGTTAGTTCAAAAAGAAAAACGTCAAGAGACTGATCCCCGGATGTCTTCCCTTGAACCTAACTTGGTATACAACCAATAACAGAGTCAAGAAGCAAAACGTCCAAATAACAGTACTAAGACAAAGTTTTTGAAATTCACTTGGTATTTTGGCCAATAGCTAGCTCGAAAAGGAAAACGTCTGAGGAATAACAATTTAAAGCGTCGTCAGAATATATTTACAGAATGGTTTATCTACTCGTCCAAAAGGCTCATATATCGGTCGTCTTCCTTCATGGGGCAACAATCGCCTAAGAATAACCAATCGTCTATATGTTTATCGTGGCCGCTTTCCCTCATGAAGCAAGTTGGTAATGACATTTTGATAATCCAAAACAAGTGACCCTTTTTCCAGACGGGACGAACAATCTAATAACTTAGAAAAATTTTAATGGTGATGGTGGTCGTCAGCACAACTTGCTATCCGCCTAAAGTTTCATGCTAAATGGATCCGTCAGTATACTATGTTTCTCGTCCAAAGCATTTATTCAAGATTGTCCTAGATTTATCCTTTATTTCTCTTTAGACGAAGAGAGTATACTTAGAAATAATTTGTTGATCTTAGCATATCTTCTCAGAACATCTTCGTCCCAAAGAGTGATTTAAGATGGAGATAGACACAGACAAGTATTAGAATAAACATTGGCCAAGCCAGCTGAAAGAAGGATTCTCATTTGGGCTACTCATCCAAGTGGACGATACAAGAGTTCACAAAGGTACAACACTATTGAGTTTCCATTTTACTACAACAAAACCAAACGGCAAAAGAAATCTCCTAATGTGATTACAAAGCATAGGAATTTCAGCAAAATATCCATGAAGTACAAACAAAATACTATGTCAAAATTACAGCAAGGAGAGCGTCCTGATCTGGTTGTGGGCTAAGACTTGATGACAGTTGCGTACTTCTTTAACTTGTCAAGCTGAGCCTGAATATCTTTCCTGCCCTCTTTGCTGAGTACTTGATGCAAGTTTTCTTAGACTTGCACCAGTTCTTATAGAACCACCCCCTGACTTCTTCACTCAGATGACTAGCCCAAATGAGAAAAGAAGGAAGCAGGAGGATGGTCGTTCTAGGCATTGGGAGGAGGAATAGATGCATCCTCCTCCATGGCAGGGTCATCCTCAACTTCTTCGTCCTCCAACTCCTCGTCTTCGTCTGTTTCATCGAAGACATGGCGATCTTCACCACGCTTTTTGGCCTTATGACACTCCTCCTGGAATTCAAGCCGGCGTTGAAAACGGCTCACTTGGTCAGGCTCAGCCATCATTTTCATGGCTTTGATTCCACACCCTTTGGCCGTTTCCAAAGACTCAGAGAAGTCTCGGACGGCGTCCTGGAAGTCCAGCTGAGCTTGATCCTTCAACTTACCCACTTCTACTGTGAGTTCAGAAATTTTAGCCTCAAGCTCAGCCGAGGTAGCAGCAGCAGTCTCCTTTTCATTCTTCAGGTCGTCCAAGAGAACATCTCGAGCTAGGAGCCACTCTTTCTTCTCCTTCAGCTGAGAAGCGATTTTTTCTAAATGCTGCTTGTTGAGTGACTCAAACTCAGCCGACCACTTCTCCAAGGCCTCCAGACTCTGCCTGTGATAGATGTTGCTCTCCTCCACAGTGACAATGGCCTGGTCTCCGGCCTTGGTCACCTTTTGGACACAGGCAAGGTTCTCCTTACGAAGGCCGCTTACATACCCTTCCAAGTCCATGCTCCGGGCGAACGACTGAAAAGAAATGAAATTCACCAAGTTAACAAGACGAGTAGTGATATCACGTTTTTATATAGAGTTTTCTCCCTTACTTACAAGCTAATTTGTGCGTCATTGGAGCTCTTGGGAGCTATTTTGTGCTAACTATCGTATATAGTTGTGGTTTTGTATTTTAGTGTTGAATTGCAGGTCTTATGGAGTTTTCTCCTTATTCCCGAGCCATTTGGAAGCAACCACGGCTTTACGAGATGTTACGAGGCACGTAGGATGGCTCACGAACTTTATGGGTAGTTTAGGAGGTCCCAAGACCCTAAACGTGAAGATTAGAAAGCCAAAGAGTCAAAAAGGAGGTTTCCGTGCACTGATCGGGCAGAAATGGCCCGATCGGGCGAAAATACATTGATCGGGTATAGAAGTTGCGGACCCGATCGGGCAAGGCTTGCCCGATCACATCGGGCGAGCACACATGCACCAGGCCCGATCGGGCATCCATCACCCGACCCGATCGGGTCCAATGTTGCTACATCTCACCTTGGAGCTGCTGAAGAGGCGAGTTCAATGTCCCAAATATGTCGGCTAGCCCGACCGAGTGGATGCCCATGGCCCGATCGGGTGGGCCGTTAAAATAGGTTTAATGCTTGCTGCTGCTACACGAAGGCCCAAAACGCAAGATTTAAAGTTTTGTACCGCGGCCCGATCGGGTGGGTGCCTCGGGCCCGATCGGGTCTGGTACATTTATACGCGGAATTTGACTTTTAGTTTCCGTTTTTAATTAGACTTTGAGGGGTATTATAAATACCGTTTTCCTCATTATTTAGATACATCTTTTATTCATCTTTCATTAGCTTTAGACTAGTTTTATTCTTCATTGTTCTTAGTTCAATTCAAACACTTTAGATTAATTTAGAGGTGATCAAACCTATTTCGATTTCAATAAAGTTCCTGCTTTCCGTTAATTGGTATTCTTTCTTACCCTAATCTCTTTTATTATTCTCAATTGCTTAGTTTATTTATTTAATCGTTCATGATGCAATTGTTAGGGTTTCATATTAGTTTTGTTTTTGTTAATTCGATCATGAGTAAGTAGTTCTCTTTCTAGGGTGTTAGATAGGAAAGCCATGTTTATACCATGATTGTGATTTAGACTCTTATTGATTTCTAGGGCTTGATTAGGGTGATTGTGATGTGATTTGTTCTTTATTGAGTAATTAACGTTATTGCGCAGTTTCGTTGGTTGCTTGTGGTTAATAGTTGTTTGCACAGATCCGTCTTACGACTAGAGGCCTAGGACACGTCAGTAGTTCTGATTACGTTAGTGAACATGCGGCGTATGTTGAACTATGAGCGTTGAGTCTTAACCATAGCTCAACATAGGCTCTAATCCCCCGACTCTTGACTTAGGTTTTGATAGTTGTTGACCTTGTTTGATTGGTATAAGCATGGTGGACCGACCTAATACCCTAGGCTTTTATTCCACAGTTAAATCCTTTGTTTAATTCGTCCTTCTTAGCTTAATCATTAGTTTAATTAATTCCTTATCTGATTTCATCTGGAGTAGCTGAATTGGTTGAATATTGATTTAGAAACTCTGTCTCCCTGTGGATTCGACCCTGATTCCACTGACTACCTAGTTAGAGGTTTGTAGGTTTATTTTTGATTAGGTGATACGACTTTAGCCTATCAAGTAGTAAAAAGCTTAATCCAAACAGCGAAGCGAATAAAGGTGGTACCTCGGCCAAGAGTTGAGACAAGTAGCCCACATGTCCAGCCGTGGCCCCCCTCAGACTGTCAACGTACTCATGAGGGAAGGCGTCATAGACTTCCTTCTTTATTTTCTTCCTCTCCACCGAGGAGTACTTGGCAAATGAGGGGACAGTCTCGTCGGGCTCAGAAGCCGACTCATCCACGGCTGGAGCTTTCCCCTTATCTGAAAAAGATGAAGCATCAGTACGGCGAATAGGGATGACCACTGCAAGTTTGTTGGACGGACTCATCGATCGTCCACCAACCCGCAGCGTGCTGACAATGTTGGAATAATATAACTTACCCGACGATGCGGACTTTGTCCTGAAATGAAGAGGCATTTGCCCCACCAGCCTAGCTACTGTCCCCGAATAGGCCGAAGCTTCAGGGTTAACCGCGTCCGGATTTTCCAACTCATAATTCAAACCAGCCGCGTCCAACTGGTTTTCCACATCAATGGGACTGGACGACGCTCCAGCTCCCAGAGTGACGGCCGGTGGCGGAATGAACACCGGGTCAGTGGGCTTTATCCCTTTCTTGCCGGAAGGGATAGGTGCCCTACAGACAGACGAACTCGTCTGTCCAACCCTCTTGGCCGGAACAAAGGACTTGGCTTTTGATTTTTTGGGGGATGAAGCCGGTTCCCCTGAAGCAGCAGGCCGCTTCCTTGATGCAGACGTCTTGACAATAGTTGCCCTGGCCGTTGGTGAATTTTTCTACGCAACAAAACAAGTCACATTAATAAAATCAAAACCAAAGATGGAACCAAGAAGGAAAACGACCAGAACGACTAGTCCAGAAAGAGCATATAGTCATCAAAGTGCAATCAATGAAGGAACTCGTCATAAATAAGATGTTTTCCTTCAAAAAAGAAGTACTCGTCCAGAAATGTACCCAGGACGAAGACCAACACAAACCATTAGTGGTTCGGTGAAGGAACCCGTCTAAACTCAGACGTCTTCCTTTCTAAAGCCGCCTTCGGTCAGGAATCTTTACAAAGACGAAGATCAAAAGTAGATCGAGAGAAATTGTCTAGCCTGACGTTTTCCTTCACGGACCCACCTTCGGTCAGAAAATGGACAAAGGTTCGGACGAACACCAAGCCAACGACTATATACAAAGTAGTCCATCTAACTCCAGACGTTTTCCTTGATAAAGAGGCCTTGGTTTTTCAAATGCCGAAGATAAATTGGATAGTGGTCCGTCAAAAAAAAAAAACTTACAAGAGTTTCGTCTCTTTTCTTATGAGGAGCTTTTGAGTGCTCCGTCCACAGGTCCTCGCCGAACTTGCTCATGTTTACTTCTCCTTTCCAAGCGGCGGGGATCCTTCTTCTGGCCGGTTCTGCATAAAGTAATATTTGGTTAAGTACAAAATGGAAAACATTTACAGACAGGTGGGGCAAGACCAGGACCATACTTGGATCTTCGCCCTCTTTCAGTCCGGCGGCACCTAAAAATTCCTCATTGTAAAACATATCTCTGAAGGGAATCCAACCATTTGGCCCCTTCAAAGCTATTTTCTTCGGATTTGGACGCCCGGCTTCCCCGTGACCGGGGTGAATATACTTTGTGGCCGTGAAATGAGCTACCACGGCGTCATCATATTTGTTCTCTAACTCTAGTATTGGGGCACCCCGTCCAACATTGGTTACTGCCCGGTTGTGATACCTATAAGGCTCGGCTGTCTCTGCGTCAGGAGCCTCGATAAATAAAAACTCCGATTTCCAATTATGCATCTTTGTTGGTTTTCCAAACACGGTCATATAGGCCCTATTACAGACACTGTACCAGGTTCATTCTCTAGCTTTTTTAACTTGACAGACATAATGTATATGGGTAAAGGCATTAAGTGACAAGAGCAGGCCGTACAGCTCACAAGTTGCAATAAAAGTCAAAATATTGAGCCATGCATTGGGAGCCAGTTGGTTATGTCCTATGCCATAGTGCCTATGCACTTCATGGATGAAGGGATGGAAAGGAAACCTAAGTCCGGCATCTAAGGTCAGTCTATACATGGCAATTTGGTTGGGTGTTGTATGGAAAATTTTATCCTCTTTTTTAGGCAGGACGAACCGGAAGCGAACCATGGGTATCTCCTTATTCAGACGACTGGCGTTTGACCCAAATTTCTCCAGCCACTCTATATTCACACATATATATGCCGGATCAGAAAGAGGGCCTAGACGTTTTCTAAGTTGAGCAGAAGTTGTAGAAGGATCTGACCCTTCTTCTTTATCCTCATCTTCCTCTTCGTCTGGGACCCTTCCAGATGGTCCGGCTTCATCTTGTTCCATCAAAGCCTCATAGTCATATTCATCTAGAGGGCTAACCTCCAAAGGCAGAATCTCTTCCACTCTATCACTCTCCTGTCTTTCTAAACCTTTCCCCGTTGACTCTTCTATTTTACCAAATGTTTTTGACTATTTGAATAATTATGAGATATATTTAAAGCATATGAATCTCTTGGATAAAACTCATTTCAAATCAAAGTGTAAAATCGTCACAGTCTCTTAGACGATTTGTGGTGTATGTATACCTTACAAATCATTTGTTGTGCTTAATTACCAAATATTTTTGACGGCTTGAATAGGTATTAGATATATTTAAAGCATACGAATCCCTTGGATCAAATGCATTTCAAATCAAAGGGTAAAATCGTCATAGTCTCTTAGGCGATTTGTGGTGTATGAACACCATTCAAATCATTTTTTGTGCTTAATTACCAATTTTTTTGACTCCTTCAATAGGTATTAGATATATTTAAAGGATATGAATCCCTTGCATCAAACTCATTTCAAATCAAAGGGTAAAATCGCCATAGTCTTTTAGGCTATTTGTGTGGTATGTACACCTTGCAAATCATTTGTTGTGCTTAATTACAAAATATTTTTGACACCTTGGATAAGTATTAGATAAATTTAAAGCATACGAATCCCTTGGATCAAACGCATTTCAAATTAAAGGGTAAAATCGCCATAGTCTCTTAGGCGATTTGCGGTGTAAGAACACCTTTCAAATCATTTGTTGTGCTTAATGAACAAATATTTTTGACTCCTTAAATTGGTATTAGATATATTTAAATCATATGAATCCCTTGGATCAAACTCATTTAAAATCAAAGCGTAAAATCGTCAGTCTCTTAGGCGATTCGTGGTGTATGAACACCTTTCAAATCCTTTATTGTGCTTAATTACAGAATATTTTTGACTCCTTTAATAGGTATTAGATATATTGAATGAATATGAATCCCATTGGATATAACTCATTTCAAATCAACGAGCAAAATCGTCATAGACTCTTACGAGATTTGTGGTGTAACAACACATTTCAAATCATTATTTCTCCTTAATAACCTAATATTTTAGACTCTAGAATTAGGTATTACATATATTTAAAGCATATGAATCCCTTGGATCAAACTCATTTGAAATCAAAAGGTAAAATTGTCATAGTCTCTTAGGCGATTTGTTGTATATGAACACCTTTTAAATCATTTGTTGTGCTTAATTACCAAATAAGTTTTACTCCTTGAATATGTATTAGATATATTTAAATCATATGAATCCCTTGGATCAAACTCATTTCAAATAAAAGGGTAAAATTGTCATAGTCTCTTAGGCGATTTGTCGTATATGTATAGCTTTCAAATCACTTGTTGTGCTTAATTAAAAAATATTTTTGACTCCTGAAATAGGTATTAGATATATTTAATGCATACGAATCTATTGGATCAAACGCATTTCAAATCAAAGGCTAAAATCGTCATAGTCTATTTAGGCAATTTGTGGTGTTTGAACACCATTCAAATCATTTTATGTGCTTAATTACCAGTTGTTTTTACTCCTTGAATAGGTATAAGATATATTTAATGGATATCAATCCGTTGCATCAAACTCATTTCAAATACAAGGGTAAAATCGTCATAGTCTCTTAGGCGATTTGTGGTGTATGTACACCTTTCAAATCATTTGTTGTGCTTAATTACAAAATATTTTTGACTCCTGGAATGTGTATTAGATATATTGAAAGCATATGAATTCCTTGGATCAAACGCATTTCAAATCAAAGGGTAAAATAGTCATAGTCTCTTAGGCGATTTGTTGTCCTTAATAACCAAATATTTTAGACTCTACAATTAGGTATTAGATATATTTAAAGCATATAAATCCTTTGGATCAAACTCATTTGAAATCAAATGGTAAAATCGTCATAGTCTCTTAGGCGATTTGTTGTGTATGAACACCTTTTAAATCATTTGTTGTGCCCTACTTACCAAATGTTTTTGACTCCTTTAATAGGTACTAGATATATTTAAGGCATATAAATCACTTGGATCAAACTCATTTAAATCAAAAGGTAAAATCGTCATAGTCTCTTAGGCGATTTGTAGTGTATCAACACCTTTCAAATCATTTGTTCTGCGTAATTTCCAAATAATTTTGACTCCTCGAATAGGTATTAGATATATTTAATGTATTTAAATCCCTTGTAACAAACGCATTTCAAATCAAAGGGTAAAATCGTCATAGTCGCTTAGACGATTTATGTTGTATGAACACCATTCAAATCATTTGTTGTGCTTAATTACCAAATGTTTTTGACTCCTTGAATAGGTATTAGATATATTTAAAGGATATGAATCCCTTGCATCATACTCTTTTCAAATCAAAGGGTAAAATCATCATAGTCTCTTAGGCTATTTGTGTGGTATGTACACCTTACAAATTATTTGTTGTGTTTAATTACCAAATATTTTTGACTCCTTGGATATTTATTAGATAAATTTAATGCATATGAATCCTTTGGATCAAACGCATTTTAAATCAAAGGGTAAAATCGCCATAGTGTCTTAGGCGATTAGCGGTGTATCACCAAATCATTTGTTGTGCTTAATGACCAAATATTTTTGAATCCTTGAATTGGTATTAGATATATTTAAAGCATATGAATCCCTTGAATCAAACTCATTTGAAATCAAAAGGTAAAATCCTCATAGTCTCTTAGGCGATTTGTTGTATATGAACACCATTCAAATCATTTTTTGTGCTTAATTACCAATTGTGTTGACTCCTTGAATAGGTATAAGATATATTTAAAGATATGAATCCCTTGCATCAAACTCATTTCAAATAAAAGGGTAAAATCGTCATAGTCTCTTAGGCGATTTGGTGTGTATGTACACCTTTCAAATCATTTGTTGTGCTTAATTACCAAATATTTTTGACTCCTTGAATGGGTATTAGATATATTGAAAGCATATGAATGCCTTGGATCAAACGCATTTCAAATCAAAGGGTAAAATAGTCATAGTCTCTTAGGCGATTTATGGTGTAAGAACACATTTCAAATCATTTGTTCTCCTTAATAACCAAATATTTTAGACTCTACAATTAGGTATTAGATATATTTAAAGCATATGAATCCTTTGGATCAAACTCATTTGAAATGAAAGGGTAAAATCGTCATAGTCTCTTAGGCGATTTGTTGTGTATGAACACCTTTTAAATCATTTGTTGTGCCCTACTTACCAAATGTTTTTGACTCCTTTAATAGGTATTAGATATATTTAAGGCATATAAATCACTTGGATCAAACTCATTTCAAATCAAAAGGTAAAATCGTCATAGTCTCTTAATCGATTTGTAGTGTATTAACACCTTTCAAATCATTTGTTCTGCTTAATTTCCAAATAATTTTGACTCCTCGAATAGGTATTAGATATAGTTAAAGTATATGAATCCCTTGTAACAAACGCATTTCAAATCAAAGGGTAAAATCGTCATAGTCGCTTAGACGATTTATGTTGTATGAACGCCATTCAAATCATTTGTTGTGCTTAATTACCAAATGTTTTTGACTCCTTGAATAGGTATTAGATATATTTAAAGCATATGAATCCCTTGCCTCAAACTCATTTCAAATCAAAGGGTAAAATAGTCATAGTCTCTTAGGCTATTTGTGTGGTATGTACACCTTACAAACCATTTGTTGTGCTTAATTACTAAATATTTTTGACTCCTTGGATAGGTATTAGATAAATTTAAAGCATACGAATCCTTTGGATCAAACGCATTTTAAGTCAAAGGGTAAAATCGCCATAGTCTCTTAGGCGATTTTCGGTGTATGACCAAATCATTTGTTGTGCTTAATTACCAAATATTTTTGACTCCGTGAATAGGTATTAGATATAAATAAAGCATATGAATCCCTTGTAGCAAACGCATTTCAAATCAAAGGGTAAAATCGTCATAGTCTCTTAGGCAATTTGCGGTGTATGAACACCATTCAAATCATTTGTTTTGCTTAATTAACAAATGTTTTTGACTCCTTGAATAGGTATTAGATATATTTAGAGCATATGAATCCCTTTGATCAAACTCATTCCAAATCAAAGGGTAAAATCATCATAGTCTCATAGGCGATTTGTGGTGTATGAACACCTTTCCAATCATTTGTTGTGCTTATTAACCAAATATTTTTGACTTCTTGAATAGGTATTAGATATATTTAAAGCATATATGAATCCCTTGGATCAAACTTAAATAAAATCAAAGGGTAAAATTGTCATAGTCTCTTAGGCGATTTGTGGTGTAAGAGCACCTTTTAAATAATTTTTCTCCGTAATAACCAAATATTTTTGACTCCATGATTAGGTATTAGATATATTTATAGCATATGAATCTTTTCGATCAAACTCATTTGAAATCAAAGGGTAAAATCGTCATAGTCGCTTAGGCGACTTGTGGTGTATAAACACCTTTCAAATCATTTGTTGTGCTTAATTACCAAATACTTTTTACTCCTTGAATACGTATTAGATATATTTAAAGCATATGAATACCTTGGATCAAACTCATTTCAAATCAAAGGGTAAAATCGTCATAGTCTCTTAGCGATTTGTGGTGATTGAACACCATTCAAATCATTTGTTGTGCTTAAGTAACAAACGTTTTCGACTCCTTGAATAGGTATTGGATATATTTAGAGCATATGAATCCCTTGTGTCAAACTCATTTCAAATCAAAGGGTAAAATCGTCATAGTCTCTTAGGCGATTTCTGGTGAATGTACACCTTTCAAATCATTTGTTGTGCTTAATTACCAAATGTTTTAAAATACTTGAACAGGTATTAGATATATTTAGAGCATATGAATCCATTGGATCAAATGCATTTCAAATCAAAGGATAAAATTGTCATAGTGTCGTAGGCGATTTATGTGTGTGTGAACACCATTCAAATAATTTTTGTGCTTAATTACCAAATATTTTTGACTCCTTGAATAGGTATTAGATATATTTAAAGCATATGAATCCCTTGGTTCAAACTAAATTCAGATCAAAGGGTAAAATCATCGTAGTCTCTTAGGTAATTCTTGGTGTATGTACACCTTTCAAATCATTTGTTTTGCTTAATTACCAAATATTTTTGGCTCCTCGAATAGGTATTAGGTGTATTTGAAGCATATGAATTCCTTGGATCAAATGCATTTCAAATGAAAGGGTAGAATCTTAATAGTCTCTTAGGAGATTTATGGTGTATGAACACCATTCAAATCATTTGTTGTGCTTAGTTACCAAATGTTTTTGACTCCTAAAATAGGTATTAGATATATTTAATGCATACGAATCCATTGGATAAAACGCATTTCAAATCAAAGGCTAAAATCGTCATAGTCTATTTAGGCAATTTGTGGTGTTTGAACACCATTCAAATCATTTTATGTGCTTAATTAGCAGTTGTTTTTACTCCTTGAATAGGTATAAGATATATTTAATGGATATCAATCCGTTGCATCAAACTCATTTCAAATACAAGGGTAAAATCGTCATAGTCTCTTAGGCGATTTGTGGTGTATGTACACCTTTCAAATCATTTGTTGTGCTTAATTACAAAATATTTTTGACTCCTTGAATGTGTATTAGATATATTGAAAGCATATGAATTCCTTGGATCAAACGCATTTCAAATCAAAGGGTAAAATAGTCATAGTCTCTTAGGCGATTTGTTGTCCTTAATAACCAAATATTTTAGACTCTACAATTAGGTATTAGATATATTTAAAGCATATAAATCCTTTGGATCAAACTCATTTGAAATCAAATGGTAAAATCGTCATAGTCTCTTAGGCGATTTGTTGCGTATGAACACCTTTTAAATCATTTGTTGTGCCCCACTTACCAAATGTTTTTGACTCCTTTAATAGGTACTAGATATATTTAAGGCATATAAATCACTTGGATCAAACTCATTTAAATCAAAAGGTAAAATCGTCATAGTCTCTTAGGCGATTTGTAGTGTATCAACACCTTTCAAATCATTTGTTCTGCGTAATTTCCAAATAATTTTGACTCCTCTAATAGGTATTAGATATATTTAATGTATTTAAATCCCTTGTAACAAACGCATTTCAAATCAAAGGGTAAAATCGTCATAGTCGCTTAGACGATTTATGTTGTATGAACACCATTCAAATCATTTGTTGTGCTTAATTACCAAATGTTTTTGACTCCTTGAATAGGTATTAGATATATTTAAAGGATATGAATCCCTTGCATCATACTCTTTTCAAATCAAAGGGTAAAATCGTCATAGTCTCTTAGGCTATTTGTGTGGTATGTACACCTTACAAATTATTTGTTGTGTTTAATTACCAAATATTTTTGACTCCTTGGATATTTATTAGATAAATTTAATGCATATGAATCCTTTGGATCAAACGCATTTTAAATCAAAGGGTAAAATCGCCATAGTCTCTTAGGCGATTAGCGGTGTATGACCAAATCATTTGTTGTGCTTAATGACCAAATATTTTTGAATCCTTGAATTGGTATTAGATATATTTAAAGCATATGAATCCCTTGAATCAAACTCATTTGAAATCAAAAGGTAAAATCGTCATAGTCTCTTAGGCGATTTGTTGTATATGAACACCATTCAAATCATTTTTTGTGCTTAATTACCAATTGTGTTGACTCCTTGAATAGGTATAAGATATATTTAAAGATATGAATCCCTTGCATCAAACTCATTTCAAATAAAAGGGTAAAATCGTCATAGTCTCTTAGGCGATTTGGTGTGTATGTACACCTTTCAAATCATTTGTTGTGCTTAATTACCAAATATTTTTGACTCCTTGAATGGGTATTAGATATATTGAAAGCATATGAATGCCTTGGATCAAACGCATTTCAAATCAAAGGGTAAAATAGTCATAGTCTCTTAGGCGATTTATGGTGTAAGAACACATTTCAAATCATTTGTTCTCCTTAATAACCAAATATTTTAGACTCTACAATTAGGTATTAGATATATTTAAAGCATATGAATCCTTTGGATCAAACTCATTTGAAATCAAAGGGTAAAATCGTCATAGTCTCTTAGGCGATTTGTTGTGTATGAACACCTTTTAAATCATTTGTTGTGCCCTACTTACCAAATGTTTTTGACTCCTTTAATAGGTATTAGATATATTTAAGGCATATAAATCACTTGGACCAAACTCATATCAAATCAAAAGGTAAAATCGTCATTGTGTCTTAGGCGATTTGTATTGTATTAACACCTTTCAAATCATTTGTTCAGCTTAATTACCAAATAACTTTGACTCCTTGAATAGGTATTAGATATATTTAAAGCATAAGAATCCCTTGTAACAAACGCATTTCAAATCAAAGGGTAAAATCGTCATTGTTGTTACATATTAGAAGAAGACACGTGGTCCAGCCAAAGATTTCCACGTGGCCCAATGGGCTGATGACACGTGGCCCACCCCCTCTTTGACACTTGGCAGCGTGCTAGAGGGGAGCTAATGATGTCACCAAAGCTGCAAACAAGAGGCCCAATTATTCATTAAAGGAAGGAATAATCAGCCCAAAGTCCCCTAAAGATGAAGAATGTGATTGGATAAAGGGCTTAGGACAATCAGGCTACGACAAGTGTCGCTCTCCCATTGCCTGAGCAATCACATCTCTTCATTCTAGGGTGCACCTTTCTATACATAGATACTATAAATAGTTCCTCATAATCAGGTAAAAAGGGACAACTACTCTCTCTTAAACTTACTCTGTCAAAATTCATACCCAGATTTTATCTATTGAATACTGACTTAAGCATCGGAGAGGGAATCAAACCCAAACCTCCGGTGTATGTACACCTTACAAATCAAAGGGTAAAATCGTCACAGTCTCTTAGACGATTTGAGGTGTATGTACACCCTACAAATCATTTGTTGTGCTTAATTACCAAATATTTTTGACTGCTTGAATAGGTATTAGATATATTTAAACCCTACGAATCCCTTGGATCAAACGCCTTTCAAATCAAAGGGTAAAATAGTCGTAGTCTCTTAGGCGATTGGTGGTGTATGTACATCTTGCAAATAATTTGTTGTGCTTAATGACCAAATATTTTTGACTCCTTGAATAGGTATTAGATATGATTAAAGCATATGAATCCCTTGGATCAAACTCATTTAAAATCAAAGGGTAAAATCGTTAGTCTCTTAGGCGATTCGAGGTTTATGAACACCTTTCAAATCATTTGTTGTGCTTAATTACCAAATATTTTTAACTCCTTCAATAGGTATTAGATATATTTAAAGCATATTAATCCCTTGGATCAAACGCATTTCAAATCAAAGGGTAAAATCGTAATAGTCTCTTAGGAGATTTGTTGTGTATGAACACCTTTTAAATAATTTGTTGTTCTTAATTACCAAATTTTTTTGACTCCTTGATATGTATTAGATACATATAAAGCATATGAATCCCTTGTATCAAACTCATTTCAAATCAAAGGGTAAACTCGTCATAGTCTCTTAGGCGATTTATGGTGTAAGAACACATTTCAAATCATTTTTTCTCCTTAATAACCAAATATGTTAGACTCTAAAATTAGGTATTAGATATATTTAAATCGTATGAATCCCTTGGATCAAACGCATTTTAAATCAAAGGGTAAAATCGTTATAGTCTCTTCGGTGATTTATGGTGTATGAACACCTTTTACATAATTTGTTGTGCTTAATTACCAAATATTTTTAGCTCCTTGAATGGTATTAGATATATATAAAGCATATGAATCCCTTGGATCAAACTTACTTCAAATCAAAGGGTAAAATCGTCATAGTCTCTAAGGCGATTTGTGGTGTAAGAACACATTTCAAATCATTTTTTCTCCTTAATAACCAAATATTTTAGACTATACAAATAGGTATTAGATATATTTAAAGCATATGAATCCTTTGGATCAAACTCATTTAAAATCAAAGGGTAAAATCGTCATAGTCTCTTAGGCGATTTGTTGTGTATGAACACCTTTTAAATCATTTGTTGTGCTTACTTACCACATGTTTTTGACTCTTTTAATAGGTGTTAGATATATTTAAGGCATATAAATCACTTGGATCAAACTCATATCAAATCAAAAGGTACAATCGTCATTGTGTCTTAGGCGATTTGTATTGTATTAACACCTTTCAAATCATTTGTTCAGCTTAATTACCAAATAATTTTGACTCCTTGAATAGGTATTAGATATATTTAAAGCATATGAATCCCTTGTAACAAACGCATTTCAAATCAAAGGGTAAAATCGTCATTGTTGTTACATATTAGAAGAAGACACGTGGTCCAGCCAAAGATTTCCACGTGGCCCAATGGGCTGATGACACGTGGCCCACCCCCTCTTTGACACCTGGCAGCGTGCTAGAGGGAAGCTAATGATGTCACCAAAGCTGCAAACAAGAGGCCCAATTATTCATTAAAGGAAGGAATAATCAGCCCAAAATCCCCTAAAGATGAAGAATGTGATTGGATAAAGGGCTTAGAACAATCAGACTACGATAAGTGTCGCTCTCCCATTGCCGACCAATCACATCTCTCCATTCTAGGGTGCACCTTTCTATACATAGATACTATAAATAGTTCCTCATAATCAGGTAAAAAGGGACAACTACTCTCTCTTAAACTTACTCTGTCAAAATTCATACCCAGATTTTATCTATTGAATATTGACTTAAGCATCGGAGTGGGAATCAAACCCAAACCTCCGGTGTATGTACACCTTACAAATCAAAGGGTAAAATCGTCACAGTCTCTTAGACGATTTGAGGTGTATGTACACCTTACAAATCATTTGTTGTGCTTAATTACCAAATATTTTTGACTGCTTGAATAAGTATTAGATATATTTAAAGCATACGAATCCCTTGGATCAAACGCCTTTCAAATCAAAGGGTAAAATCGTCGTAGTCTCTTAGGCGATTGGTGGTGTATGTACATCTTGCAAATAATTTGTTGTGCTTAATGACCAAATATTTTTGACTCCTTGAATAGGTATTAGATATGATTAAAGCATATGAATCCCTTGGATCAAACTCATTTAAAATCAAAGGGTAAAATCTTTAGTCTCTTAAGCGATTAGAGGTTTGTGAACACCTTTCAAATCATTTGTTGTGCTTAATTACCAAATATTTTTAACTCCTTCAATAGGTATTAGATATATTTAAAGCATATGAATCCCTTGGATCAAACGCATTTCAAATCAAAGGGTAAAATCGTAATAGTCTCTTAGGATATTTGTTGTGTATGAACACCTTTTAAATAATTTGTTGTTCTTAATTACCAAATTTTTTTGACTCCTTGATATGTATTAGATATATATAAAGCATATGAATCCCTTGTATCAAACTCATTTCAAATCAAAGGGTAAAATCGTCATAGTCTCTTAGGCGATTTATGGTGTAAGAACACATTTCAAGTCATTTTTTCTCTTTAATAACCAAATATTTAAGACTCTACAATTAGGTATTATATATATTTAAATCATATGAATCCCTTGGATCAAACTCATTTTAAATCAAAGGGTAAAATCGTCATAGTGTCTTAGGCGATTTATGGTGTTTGAACACCTTTCAAATCATTGTGCTTAATTACCAAATATTTTTTACTCCTTGAATAGGTATTAGATTTATTTAAACCATATGAATCCTTTGGATCAAACTCATTTGAAATCAAATCGTCATAGTCTCTTAGGCGATTTGTTGTGTATGAACAACTTTTAAATCATTTTTTGTGTTTAATTACCAAATATTTTTTACTCCTTGAATAGGTATTACATATATTTAAAGCATATGAATCCCTTGAATCAAAGTTATTTCGAATAAAAGGGTAAAATCGTCATAGTCTCTTAGGCAATTTGTGGTGTATGTACACCTTTCAAAACATTTGTTGTGCTTAATTACCAAATATTTTGGACTCCTTGAATGGGTATTAGATATATTGAAAACATATGAATTCCTTGGATCAAACGCATTTCAAATCAAAGGGTAAAATAGTCATAGTCTCTTAGGCCATTTATGGGGTAAGAACACATTTCAAATCATTTTTTCTCCTTAATAACCAAAAATTTTAGACTCTACAATTAGGTATTAGATATATTTAAAGCATACGAATCCTTTGGATCAAACTCATTTGAAATCAAAGGGTAAAATCGTCATTGTCTCTGAGGCGATTTGTTGTGTATGAACACCTTTTAAATCATTTGTTGTGCCCTACTTACCAAATGTTTTTTACTCCTTTAATAGGTATTAAATATATTTAAGGCATATAAATCACATGGATCAAACTCATTTCAAATCAAAAGGTAAAATCGTCATAGTCTCTTAGGCGATTTGTAGGGTATTAACACCTTTCAAATCCTTTATTCTGCTCAATTACCAAATAATTTTGACTCCTCGAATAGGTATTAGATATATTTAAAACATATGAATCCCTTGTAACAAACGCATTTCAAATCAAAGGGTAAAATCGTCATAGTCGCTTAGACGATTTATGTTGTATGAACACCATTCAAATCATTTGTTGTGCTTAATTACCAAATGTTTTTGACTCCTTGAATAATTATTAGATATATTTAAAGCATATGAATCTCTTGGATCAAACTCATTTCAAATCAAAGGGTAAAATCGTCATAGTCTCTTAGACGATTTGTGGTGTATGTACACCTTTCAAATTATTTGTTGTGCTTAATTACCAAATATTTTTGACTTGCGTGAATATGTATTAGATAGATATAAATCATACGAATCCCTTGGATCAAACGCCTTTCAAATCAAAGGGTAAAATCGTCATAGTCTCTTAGGCGATTGGTGGTGTATGTACATCTTGCAAATAATTTGTTGTGCTTAATGACCAAATATTTTTGACTCCTTGAATAGGTATTAGATATATTTAAAGGATATGAATCCCTTGGATCACACTCATTTAAAATCAAAGGGTAAAATCGTTAATCTCTTAGGCGATTCATGGTGTATGAACACCTTTCAAATCATTTTTTGTGCTTAATTACCAAACATTTTTAACTCCTTAAATAGGTATTAGTTATATTTAAAGCATATGAATCCCTTGCATCAAACGCATTTCAAATCAAAGGGTAAAATCGTAATAGTCTCTTAGGAGATTTGTTGTGTATGAACACCTTTTAAATAATTTGTTGTGCTTAATTACCAAATATTTTTGACTCCTTGATAGGTATTAGATATATGTAAGGCATATGAATCCTTTGGATCAAACTCATTTCAAATCAAAGGGTAAAATCGATATAGTCTCTTAGGCGATTTATGGTGTAAGAACACATATCAAATCATTTTTTCTCCTTAATAACCAAATATTTTAGACTCTACAATTAGGTATTAGATATATTTAAATCATATGAATCCCTTGGATCAAACTCCTTTGAAATCAAAGGGTAAAATCGTCATAGTGTCTTAGGCGATTTATGGTGTTTGAACATCTTTCAAATCATTGTGCTTAATTACCAAATATTTTTTACTCCTTGAATAGGTATTAGATATATTTAAACTATATAAATCCTTTGGATCAAAATCATTTGAAATCAATTAGTCATAGTCTCTAGGCGATTTGTTGTGTATGAACAGCTTTTAAATTATTTTTTGTGTTTAATTACCAAATATTTTTTACTCCTTGAATAGGTATTAGATATATTTAAAGCATATGAATCCCATGGATCAAAGTTATTTCAAATAAAAGGGTAAAATCGTCATAGTCTCTTAGGCGATTTGTGGTGTATGTACACCTTTCAAAACATTTGTTGTGCTTAATTACCAATTATTTTTGACTCCTTCAATGGGTATTAGATATATTGAAAACATATGAATTCCTTGGATCAGATGCATTTCAAATCAAAGGGTAAAATAGTCATAGTCTCTTAGGCCACTTATGGGGTAAGAACACATTTCAAATCATTTGTTCTCCTTAATAACCAAATATTTTAGACTCTACAATTAGGTATTAGATATATTTAAAGCATATGAATCCTTTGGATCAAACTCATTTGAAATCAAAGGGTAAAATCGTCATAGTCTCTTAGGCGATTTGTTGTGTATGAACACCCTTTAAATCATTTGTTGTGCCCTACTTACCAAATGTTTTTGACTCCTTTAATAGGTATTAAATATATCTAAGGCATATAAATAACTTGGATCAAACTCATTTCAAATAAAAAGGTAAAATCGTCATAGACTCTTAGGCGATTTGTAGTGTATTAACACCTTTGAAATCATTTATTCCTATTAATTACCAAGTAATTTTGACTACTCGAATAGGTATTATATATATTTAAATCATATGAATCCCTTGTAACCAACGCATTTCAAATCAAATGGTAAAATCGTCATAGTCGCTTAGACGATTTATGTTGTATGAACACCATTCAAATCATTTGTTGTGCTCAATTACCAAATGTTTTTGACTCCTTGAATAATTATTAGATATATTTAAAGCATGTGAATTTCTTGGACCAAACTCATTTCAAATCAAAGGGTAAAATTGTCATAGTCTCTTAGACGATTTGTGGTGTATGTACACCTTACAAATCATTTGTTGTGCTTAATTACCAAATATTTTTGACTGCTTGAATAGGTATTAGATATATTTAAAGCATATGAATCCCTTGGATCAAACTCATTTAAAATAAAAGGGTAAAATCGTTAATCTCTTAGGCGATTCGTGGTGTATGAACACCTTTCCAATGATTTGTTGTGCTTAATTACCAAATAGTTTTAATCGTAATAGTCTCTTAGGAGATTTGTTGTATATGAACACCTTTTAAAGAATTTGTTGTGCTTAATTACCAAATTTTTTTGACTCCTTGATAGGTTTTAGATATATATATAAAGCATATGAATCCCTTGGATCAAACTCATTTCAAATCAAAGGGTAAAATCGTTAATGTCTATTAGCCGATTTATGGTGTAAGAACACATATCAAATCATTTTTTCTCCTTAATAACCAAATATTTTAGACTCTACAATTAGGTATTAGATATATTTAAAGCATATGAATCCCTTGGATCAAACTCATTTGAAATCAAAGGGTAAAATCGTCATAGTGTCTTAAGCGATTTATGGTGTTTGAACACCTTTCAAATCATTGTGCTTAATTACCAAATATTTTTTACTCCTTGAATAGGTATTAGATATATTTAAACCATATGAATCCTTTGGATCAAACTCATTTGAAATCAAATCGTCATAGTCTCTTAGGCGATTGGTTGTGTATGAACACCTTTTAAATCATTTTTTGTGTTTAATTACCAAATATTTTTTACTCCTTGAATAGGTATTAGATATATTTAAAGCATATGAATCCCTTGGATCAAAGTTATTTCAAATAAAAGGGTAAAATCGTCATAGTCTCTTAGGCGATTTGTGGTGTATGTACACCTTTAAAATCATTTGTTGTGCTTAATTACCAAATATTTTTGACTCCTTGAATAGGTAATAGATATATTTAAAGCATATGAATCCCTTGTAGCGAACGCATTTCAAATCAAAGGGTAAAATTGTCATAGTAGCTTAGACAATTTATGGTGTATGAACACCATTCAAATAATTTGTTGTGCTTAATTACCAAAATATTTTTAACCCCTTAAATAGGTATTAGATATATTTAAAGTATATGAATCTCTTGGATCAAACACATTTTAAATCAAAGGGTAAAATCGTTATAGTCTCTTAGGTGATTTATGGTGTATGAACACCTTTTACATAATTTGTTGTGCTTAATTACCAAATATTTTTAACTCCTTGAATGGTATTAGATATATATGACGCATATGAATCCCTTGGATCAAACTCACTTCAAATCAAAGGGTAAAATCGTCATAGTCTCTAAGGCGATTTATGGTGTAAGAACACATTTCAAATCATTTTTTCTCCGTAATAACCAAATATTTTAGACTCTACGAATTGGTATTAGATATATTTAAAGCATATGAATCCTTTGGATCAAACTCATTTGGAATCAAAGGGTAAAATCGTCATAGTCTCTTAGACGATTTATGTTGTATGAACACCATTCAAATCATTTGTTGTGCTTAATTACCAAATGTTTTTGACTCCTTGTATAATTATTAGATATATTTAAAGCATATGAATTTCTTGGATCAAACTCATTTCAAATCAAAGGGTAAAATGGTCATAGTCTCTTAGACGATTTGTGGTGTATGGACACCTTTTAAATTATTTGTTGTGCTTAATTACCAAATATTTTTGACTTGCTTGAATATGTATTAGATATATATAAAGCATATGAATCCCTTGGCTCAAACTCACTTCAAATCAAACGGTAAAATCGTCATAGTCTCTAAGGCGATTTATGGTGTAAGAACAAATTTCAAATCATTTTTTCTCCTTAATAACCAAATATTTTAGACTCTACAATTAGGTATTAGATATATTTAAAGCATATGAATCCTTTGGATCAAACTCATTTGAAATCAAAGGGTAAAATCGTCATTGTCTATGAGGCGATTTGTTGTGTATGAACACCTTTTAAATCATTTGTTGTGCCCTACGTACCAAATGTTTTTTACTCCTTTAATAGGTATTAAATATATTTAAGGCATATAAATCACATGGATCAAACTCATTTCAAATCAAAAGGTAAAATCGTCATAGTCTCTTAGGCGATTTGTAGTGTATTAACACCTTTCAAATCATTTATTCTGCTTAATTACCAAATAATTTTGACTCCTCGAATAGGTATTAGATATATTTAAAGCATATGAATCCCTTGTAACAAACGCATTTCAAATCAAAGGGTAAAATCGTCATAGTAGCTTAGACGATTTATGTTGTATGAACACCATTCAAATCATTTGTTGTGCTTAATTACCAAATGTTTTTGACTCCTTGAATAATTATTTGATATATTTAAAGCATATGAATCTCTTGGATCAAACTCATTTCAAATCAAAGGGTAAAATCGTCATAGTCTCTTAGACGATTTGTGGTGTATGTACCCCTTTTAAATTATTTGTTGTGCTTAATTACCAAATATTTTTGACTTGCTTGAATATGTATTAGATATATATAAATCATACGAATCCCTTGGATCAAACGCCTTTCAAATCAAAGGGTAAAATCGTCATAGTCTCTTAGGCGATTGGTGGTGTATGTACATCTTACAAATAATTTGTTGTGCTTAATGACCAAATATTTTTGACTCCTCGAATAGGTATTAGATATATTTAAATCATATGAATCCCTTGTAACCAACGCATTTCAAATCCAATGGTAAAATCGTCATAGTCGCTTAGACGATTTATGTTGTATGAACACCATTCAAATCATTTATTGTGCTCAATTACCAAATGTTTTTGACTCCTTGAATAATTATTAGATATATTTAAAGCATGTGAATTTCTTGGACCAAACTCATTTCAAATCAAAGGGTAAAATTGTCATAGTCTCTTAGACGATTTGTGGTGTATGTACACCTTACAAATCATTTGTTGTGCTTAATTACCAAATATTTTTGACTGCTTGAATAGGTATTAGATATATTTAAAGCATATGAATCCCTTGGATCAAACTCATTTAAAATAAAAGGGTAAAATCGTTAATCTCTTAGGCGATTCGTGGTGTATGAACACCTTTCCAATGATTTGTTGTGCTTAATTACCAAATAGTTTTAACTTCTTGAATAGGTATTAGATATATTTAAAGCATATGAATCCCTTGGATCAAACGCATTTCAAATCAAAGGGTAAAATCGTAATAGTCTCTTAGGAGATTTGTTGTATATGAACACCTTTTAAAGAATTTGTTGTGCTTAATTACCAAATATTTTTGACTCCTTGATAGGTTTTAGATATATATAAAGCATATGAATCCCTTGGATCAAACTCATTTCAAATCAAAGGGTAAAATCGTCAATGTCTATTAGGCGATTTATGGTGTAAGAACACATATCAAATCATTTTTTCTCCTTAATAACCAAATATTTTAGACTCTACAATTAGGTATTAGATATATTTAAAGCATATGAATCCCTTGGATCAAACTCATTTGAAATCAAAGGGTAAAATCGTCATAGTGTCTTAAGCGATTTATGGTGTTTGAACACCTTTCAAATCATTGTGCTTAATTACCAAATATTTTTTACTCCTTGAATAGGTATTAGATATATTTAAACCATATGAATCCTTTGGATCAAACTCATTTGAAATCAAATCGTCATAGTCTCTTAGGCGATTGGTTGTGTATGAACACCTTTTAAATCATTTTTTGTGTTTAATTACCAAATATTTTTTACTCCTTGAATAGGTATTAGATATATTTAAAGCATATGAATCCCTTGGATCAAAGTTATTTCAAATAAAAGGGTAAAATCGTCATAGTCTCTTAGGCGATTTGTGGTGTATGTACACCTTTAAAATCATTTGTTGTGCTTAATTACCAAATATTTTTGACTCCTTGAATAGGTAATAGATATATTTAAAGCATATGAATCCCTTGTAGCGAACGCATTTCAAATCAAAGGGTAAAATTGTCATAGTAGCTTAGACAATTTATGGTGTATGAACACCATTCAAATAATTTGTTGTGCTTAATTACCAAATATTTTTAACCCCTTAAATCGGTATTAGATATATTTAAAGTATATGAATCTCTTGGATCAAACGCATTTTAAATCAAAGGGTAAAATCGTTATAGTCTCTTAGGTGATTTATGGTGTATGAACACCTTTTACATAATTTGTTGTGCTTAATTACCAAATATTTTTAACTCCTTGAATGGTATTAGATATATATGAAGCATATGAATCCCTTGGATCAAACTCACTTCAAATCAAAGGGTAAAATCGTCATAGTCTCTAAGGCGATTTATGGTGTAAGAACACATTTCAAATCATTTTTTCTCCGTAATAACCAAATATTTTAGACTCTACAAATTGGTATTAGATATATTTAAAGCATATGAATCCTTTGGATCAAACTCATTTGAAATCAAAGGGTAAAATCGTCATAGTCTCTTAGACGATTTATGTTGTATGAACACCATTCAAATCATTTGTTGTGCTTAATTACCAAATGTTTTTGACTCCTTGTATAATTATTAGATATATTTAAAGCATATGAATTTCTTGGATCAAACTCATTTCAAATCAAAGGGTAAAATGGTCATAGTCTCTTAGACGATTTGTGGTGTATGTACACCTTTCAAATTATTTGTTGTGCTTAGTTACCAAATATTTTTGACTTTCTTGAATATGTATTAGATATATATAAATCATACGAATCCCTTGGATCAAACGCCTTTCAAATCAAAGGGTAAAATCGTCATAGTCTCTTAGGCGATTGGTGGTGTATGTACATCTTGCAAATAATTTGTTGTGCTTAATGACCAAATATTTTTGACTCCTTGAATAGGTATTAAATATATTTAAAGGATATGAATCCCTTGGATCACACTCATTTAAAATCAAAGGGTAAAATCGTTAATCTCTTAGGCGATTCATGGTGTATGAACACCTTTCAAATCATTTTGTGTGCTTAATTACCAAATATTTTTAACTCCTTAAATAGGTATTAGTTATATTTAAAGCATATGAATCCCTTGGATCAAACGCATTTCAAATCAAAGGGTAAAATCGTAATAGTCTCTTAGGATATTTGTTGTGTATGAACACCTTTTAAATAATTTGTTGTGCTTAATTACCAAATATTTTTGACTCCTTGATAGGTATTAGATATATATAAGGCATATGAATCCTTTGGATCAAACTCATTTCAAATCAAAGGGTAAAATCGATATAGTCTCTTAGGCGATTTATGGTGTAAGAACACATATCAAATCATTTTTTCTCCTTAATAACCAAATATTTTAGACTCTACAATTAGGTATTAGATATATTTAAATCATATGAATCCCTTGGATCAAACTCCTTTGAAATCAAAGGGTAATATCGTCATAGTGTCTTAGGCGATTTATGGTGTTTGAACATCTTTCAAATCATTGTGCTTAATTACCAAATATGTTTTACTCCTTGAATAGGTATTAGATATATTTAAACCATATGAATCCTTTGGATCAAAATCAATTGAAATCAATCAGTCATAGTCTCTAGGCGATTTGTTGTGTATGAACAGCTTTTAAATCATTTTTTGTGTTTAATTACCAAATATTTTTTACTCCTTGAATAGGTATTAGATATATTTAAAGCATATGAATCCCATGGATCAAAGTTATTTCAAATAAAAGGGTAAAATCGTCATAGTCTCTTAGGCGATTTGTGGTGTATGTACACCTTTCAAAACATTTGTTGTGCTTAATTACCAAATATTTTTGACTCCTTCAATGGGTATTAGATATATTGAAAACATATGAATTCCTTGGATCAGATGCATTTCAAATCAAAGGGTAAAATAGTCATAGTCTCTTAGGCGATTTATGGGGTAAGAACACATTTCAAATCATTTGTTCTCCTTAATAACCAAATATTTTAGACTCTACAATTAGGTATTAGATATATTTAAAGCATATGAATCCTTTGGATCAAACTCATTTAAAATCAAAGGGTAAAATCGTCATAGTCTCTTAGGCGATTTGTTGTGTATGAACACCCTTTAAATCATTTGTTGTGCCCTACTTACCAAATGTTTTTGACTCCTTTAATAGGTATTAAATATATTTAAGGCATATAAATCACTTGGATCAAACTCATTTCAAATAAAAAGGTAAAATCGTCATAGACTCTTAGGCGATTTGTAGTGTATTAACACCTTTGAAATCATTGATTCTGCTTAATTACCAAGTAATTTTGACTACTCGAATAGCTATTAGATATATTTAAATCATATGAATCCCTGTTAACAAACGCATTTCAAATCAAAGGGTAAAATCGTCATAGTCGCTTAGACGATTTATGTTGTATGAACACCATTCAAATCATTTGTGGTGCTTAATTACCAAATGTTTTTGACTCCTTCAATAATTATTAGATATATTTAAAGCATATGAATTTCTTGGACCAAACTCATTTCAAATCAAAGGGTAAAATGGTCATAGTCTCTTAGACGATTTGTGGTGTATGTACACCTTACAAATCATTTGTTGTGCTTAATTACCAAATATTTTTGACTGCTTGAATAGGTATTAGATATATTTAAAGCATATGAATCCCTTGGATCAAATTCATTTAAAATAAAAGGGTAAAATCGTTAATCTCTTAGGCGATTCGTGGTGTATGAACACCTTTCAAATGATTTGTTGTGCTTAATTACCAAATATTTTTAACTTCTTTAATAGGTATTAGATATATTTAAAGCATATGAATCCCTTGGATCAAACGCATTTCAAATCAAAGGGTAAAATCGTAATAGTCTCTTAGGAGATTTGTTGTATATGAACACCTTTTAAAGAATTTGTTGTGCTTAATTACCAAATTTTTTTGACTCCTTCATAGGTATTAGATATATATAAAGCATATGAATCCCGTGGATCAAACTCATTTCAAATCAAAGGGTAAAATCGTCAATGTCTATTAGGCGATTTATGGTGTATGAACACATATCAAATCATTTTTTCTCCTTAATAACCAAATATTTTAGACACTACAATTAGGTATTAGATATATTTAAAGCATATGAATCCCTTGCATCAAACTCATTTGAAATCAAAGGCTAAAATCGTCATAGTGTCTTAGGCGATTTATGGTGTTTGAACACCTTTCAAATCATTGTGCTTAATTACCAAATATTTTTTACTCCTTGAATAGGTATTAGATATATTTAAACCATATGAATCCTTTGGATCAAACTCATTTGAAATCAAATCGTCATAGTCTCTTAGGCGATTGGTTGTGTATGAACACCATTTAAATCATTTTTTGTGTTTAATTACCAAATATTTTTTACTCCTTGAATAGGTATTAGATATATTTAAAGCATATGAATCCCTTGGATCAAAGTTATTTCAAATAAAATGGTAAAATCGTCATAGTCTCTTAGGCGATTTGTGGTGTATGTACACCTTTCAAATCATTTGTTGTGCTTAATTACCAAATATTTTTGACTCCTTGAATAGGTAATAGATATATTTAAAGCATATGAATCCCTTGTAGCAAACACATTTCAAATCAAAGGGTAAAATCGTCATAGTAGCTTAGACAATTTATGGTGTATGAACACCATTCAAATAATTTGTTGTGATTAATTACCAAATATTTTTAACCCCTTGAATAGGTATTAGATATATTTAAAGCATATGAATCTCTTGGATCAAACACATTTTAAATCAAAGGGTAAAATCGTTATAGTCTCTTAGGTGATTTATGGTGTATGAAAACCTTTTACATAATTTGTTGTGCTTAATTACCAAATATTTTTAACTCCTTGAATGGTATTAGATATATATAAAGCATATGAATCCCTTGGATCAAACTCACTTCAAATCAAAGGGTAAAATCGTCATAGTCTCTAAGGCGATTTATGGTGTAAGAACACATTTCAAATCATTTTTCTCCGTAATAACCAAATATTTTAGACTCTACAAATTGGTATTAGATATATTTAAAGCATATGAATCCTTTGGATCAAACTCATTTGAAATCAAAGGGTAAAATCGTCATAGTCTCTTAGGCGATTTGTTGTGTATGAACACCTTTTAATTCATTTGTTGTGCTTACTTACCAAATGTTTTTGACTCCTTTAATAGGTATTAGATATATTTAAGACATATAAATCACTTGAATCAAACTCATATCAAATCAAAAGGTAAAATCGTCATAGTGTCTTAGGCGATTTGTATTGTATTAACACCTTTCAAATCATTTGTTCAGCTTAATTACCAAATAATTTTGACTCCTTGAATAGGTATTAGATATATTTAAAGCATATGAATCCCTTGTAACAAACGCTTTTCAAATCAAAGGGTAAAATCGTCATAGTCGCTTAAACGATTTATGTTGTATGAACACCATTCAAATCATTTGTTGTGCTTAAATACCAAAATTTTTTGACTCCTTGATAGGTAATAGATATATATAAAGCATATGAATGCCTTGGATCAAACTCATTTCAAATCAAAGGGTAAAATCGTCAATGTCTCTTAGGCGATTTATGGTGTAAGAACACATATCAAATCATTTTTTCACTTTAATAACCAAATATTTTAGACTCTACAATTAGGTATTAGATATATTTAAAGCATATGAATCCCTTGGATCAAACTCATTTGAAATCAAAGGGTAAAATCGTCATAGTGTCTTAGGCGATTTATGGTGTTTGAACACCTTTCAAATCATTGTGCTTAATTACCAAATATTTTTTACTCCTTGAATAGGTATTAGATATATTTAAACCATATGAATCCTTTGGATCAAACTGATTTGAAATCAAATCGTCATAGTCTCTTAGGCGATTGGTTGTGAATGAACAGCTTTTAAATGATTTTTTGTGTTTAATTACCAAATATTTTTTACTCCTTGAATAGGTATTAGATATATTTAAAGCATATGAATCCCTTGGATCAAAGTTATTTCAAATAAAAGGGTAAAATCGTCATAGTCTCTTAGGCGATTTGTGGTGTATGTACACCTTTCAAATCATTTGTTGTGCTTAATTACCAAATATTTTTGACTCCTTGAATAGGTAATAGATATATTTAAAGCATATGAATCCCTTGTAGCAAACGCATTTCAAATCAAAGGGTTAAATCGTCATAGTAGCTTAGACAATTTATGGTGTATGAACACCATTCAAATAATTTGTTGTGCTTAATTACCAAATATTTTTAACCCCTTGAATAGGAATTAGATATATTTAAAGAATATCAATCCCTTGGATCAAACGCATTTTAAATCAAAGGGTAAAATCGTTATAGTCTCTTAGGTGATTTATGGTGTATGAATACCTTTTACATAATTTGTTGTGCTTAACTACCAAATATTTTTAAATCCTTGAATGGTATTAGATATATATAAAGCATATGAATCCCTTGGATCAAACTCACTTCAAATCAAAGGGTAAAATCGTCATAGTCTCTAAGGCAATTTATGGTGTAAGAACACATTTCAAATCATTTTTTCTCCGTAATAACCAAATATTTTAGACTCTACAACTTGGTATTAGATATATTTAAAGCATATGAATCCTTTGGATCAAACTCATTTGAAATCAAAGGGTAAAATCGTCATAGTCTCTTAGGCGATTTGTTGTGTATGAACACCTTTTAATTCATTTGTTGTGCTTACTTACCAAATGTTTTTGACTCCTTTAATAGGTATTAGATATATTTAAGACATATAAATCACTTGAATCAAACTCATATCAAATCAAAAGGTAAAATCGTCATAGTGTCTTAGGCGATTTGTATTGTATTAACACCTTTCAAATCATTTGTTCAGCTTAATTACCAAATAATTTTGACTCCTTGAATAGGTATTAGATATATTTAAAGCATATGAATCCCTTGTAACAAACGCTTTTCAAATCAAAGGGTAAAATCGTCATAGTCGCTTAAACGATTTATGTTGTATGAACACCATTCAAATCATTTGTTTTGCTTAAATACCAAATTTTTTTGACTCCTTGATAGGTAATAGATATATATAAAGCATATGAATGCCTTGGATCAAACTCATTTCAAATCAAAGGGTAAAATCGTCAATGTCTCTTAGGCGATTTATGGTGTAAGAACACATATCAAATCATTTTTTCACTTTAATAACCAAATATTTTAGACTCTACAATTAGGTATTAGATATATTTAAAGCATATGAATCCCTTGGATCAAACTCATTTGAAATCAAAGGGTAAAATCGTCATAGTGTCTTAGGCGATTTATGGTGTTTGAACACCTTTCAAATCATTGTGCTTAATTACCAAATATTTTTTACTCCTTGAATAGGTATTAGATATATTTAAACCATATGAATCCTTTGGATCAAACTGATTTGAAATCAAATCGTCATAGTCTCTTAGGCGATTGGTTGTGAATGAACAGCTTTTAAATGATTTTTTGTGTTTAATTACCAAATATTTTTTACTCCTTGAATAGGTATTAGATATATTTAAAGCATATGAATCCCTTGGATCAAAGTTATTTCAAATAAAAGGGTAAAATCGTCATAGTCTCTTAGGCGATTTGTGGTGTATGTACACCTTTCAAATCATTTGTTGTGCTTAATTACCAAATATTTTTGACTCCTTGAATAGGTAATAGATATATTTAAAGCATATGAATCCCTTGTAGCAAACGCATTTCAAATCAAAGGGTTAAATCGTCATAGTAGCTTAGACAATTTATGGTGTATGAACACCATTCAAATAATTTGTTGTGCTTAATTACCAAATATTTTTAACCCCTTGAATAGGTATTAGATATATTTAAAGAATATCAATCCCTTGGATCAAACGCATTTTAAATCAAAGGGTAAAATCGTTATAGTCTCTTAGGTGATTTATGGTGTATGAATACCTTTTACATAATTTGTTGTGCTTAACTACCAAATATTTTTAAATCCTTGAATGGTATTAGATATATATAAAGCATATGAATCCCTTGGATCAAACTCACTTCAAATCAAAGGGTAAAATCGTCATAGTCTCTAAGGCGATTTATGGTGTAAGAACACATTTCAAATCATTTTTTCTCCGTAATAACCAAATATTTTAGACTCTACAAATTGGTATTAGATATATTTAAAGCATATGAATCCTTTGGATCAAACACATTTGAAATCAAAGGGTAAAATCGTCATAGTCTCTTAGGCGATTTGTTGTGTATGAACACCTTTTAAATCATTTGTTGTGCTTACTTACCAAATGTTTTTGACTCCTTTAATAGGTATTAGATATATTTAAGACATATAAATCACTTGGATCAAACTCATATCAAATCAAAAGGTAAAATCGTCATAGTGTCTTAGGCAATTTGTATTGTATTAACACCTTTCAAATCATTTGTTCAGCTTAATTACCAAATAATTTTGACACCTTGAATAGGTATTAGATATATTTAAAGCATATGAATCCCTTGTAACAAACGCATTTCAAATCAAAGGGTAAAATCGTCATTGTTGTTACATATTAGAAGAAGACACGTGGTCCAGCCAAAGATTTCCATGTGGCCCAATGGGCTGATGACACGTGGCCCACCCCCCTCTTTGACACTTGGCAGCATGCTAGAGGGGAGCTAATGATGTCACCAAAGCTGCAAACAAGAGGCCCAATTATTCATTAAAGGAAGGAATAATCAGCCCAAAATCCCCTAAAGATGAAGAATGTGATTGGATAAAGGGCTTAGGACAATCAGACTACGATAAGTGTCGCTCTCCCATTGCCCGACCAATCACATCTCTCCATTCTAGGGTGCACCTTTCTATACATAGATACTATAAATAGTTCCTCATAATCAGGTAAAAAAGGACAACTACTCTCTCTTAAACTTACTCTGTCAAAATTCATACCCAGATTTTATCTATTGAATACTGACTTAAGCATCGGAGAGGGAATCAAACCCAAACCTCCGATGTATGTACACCTTACAAATCAAAGGGTAAAATCGTCAGTCTCTTAGAGGATTTGAGGTGTATGTACACCTTACAAATCATTTGTTGTGCTTAATTACCAAATATTTTTGACTGCTTGAATAGGTATTAGATATATTTAAAGCATACGAATCCCTTGGATCAAATGCATTTCAAATCAAAGGGTAAAATCATCATAATCTCTTAGGCGATTTGTGGTGTATGAACACCATTCAAATCATTTTTTGTGCTTAATTACCATGTGTTTTGACTCCTTGAATAGGTATTAGATATATTTAAAGGATATGAATCCCTTGCATCAAACTCATTTCAAATCAAAGGGTAACATCGTCATAGTCTCTTAGGCTATTTGTGTGGTATGTACACCTTACAAATCATTTGTTGTGCTTAATTACCAAATATTTTTGAGTCCTTTGATAGGTATTAGATAAATTTAAAGCATATGAATCCCTTGGATGAAACGCATTTCAAATCAAAGGGTAAACTCGCCATAGTCTCTTAGGCGATTTGTAGTGTATGAACACCTTTCAAATCATTTGTGGTGCTTAATGACAAAATATTTTTGACTCCTTGAATTTGTATTAGATATATTTAAATCATATGAATCCCTTGGATCAAACTCATTTAAAATCAAAGCGTAAAATCGTCTGTCTCTTAGGCGATTCGTGGTGTATGAACACATTTAAATTCCTTTGTTGTGCTTAATTACAGAATATTTTTGACTCCTTTAATAGGTATTAGATATATTGAAAGCATATGAATCCCTTGGATATAACTCATTTCAAATCAAAGAGCAAAATCGTCATACACTCTTAGGAGATTTGTGGTGTAAGAACACATTTAAAATCATTATTTCTCCTTAATAACCAAATATTTTAGACTCTAGAATTAGGTATTACATATATTTAAAGCATATGAATCCCTTGGATCAAATTCATTTGAAATCAAAAGGTAAAATCGTCATAGTCTCTTAGGCGATTTGTTGTGTATAAACACCTTTTAAATCATTTGTTGTGCTTAATTACCAAATATGTTTTACTCCTTGAATATGTATTAGATAGATTTAAAGCATATGAATCCCTTGGATCAAACTCATTTCAAATAAAAGGGTAAAATCGTCATAGTCTCTTAGGCGATTTGTGGTATATGTGTACATTTCATATCATTTGTTGTGCTTAATTACCAAATATTTTTGACTGCTTGAATATGTATTAGATATATTTAAAGCATACGAATCCCTTGGATCAAACGCCTTTCAAATCAAAGGGTAAAATAGTCATAGTCTCTTAGGCGATTTGTGGTGTATGTACATCTTGCAAATAATTTGTTGTGCTTAATGACCAAATATTTTTGATTCCTTGAATAGGTATTAGATATATTTAAAGAATATGAATCCCTTGGATCAAACTCATTTAAAGTCAAAGGGTAAAATCGTTCGTCTCTTAGGCGATTCGTGGTGTATGAACACCTTACAAATCATTTGTTATACTTAATTACCGAATATTTTTAACTCCTTTAATAGGTATTAGATATATTTAAAGCATATGAAACCCTTGGATCAAACTCATTTCAAATCAAAGGGTAAAATCGTCATAGTCTCTTAGGCGCTTTATGGTGTAAGAACACATTTCAAATCATTTTTTCTCCGTAATAACCAAATATTTTAGACTCCTTGAATAGGTAATAGATATATTTAAAGCATATGAATCCCTTGTAGCGAACGCATTTCAAATCAAAGGGTAAAATTGTCATAGTAGCTTAGACAATTTATGGTGTATGAACACCATTCAAATAATTTGTTGTGCTTAATTACCAAATATTTTTAACCCCTTAAATAGGTATTAGATATATTTAAAGTATATGAATCTCTTGGATCAAACGCATTTTAAATCAAAGGGTAAAATCGTTATAGTCTCTTAGGTGATTTATGGTGTATGAACACCTTTTACATAATTTGTTGTGCTTAATTACCAAATATTTTTAACTCCTTGAATGGTATTAGATATATATGAAGCATATGAATCCCTTGGATCAAACTCACTTCAAATCAAAGGGTAAAATCGTTATAGTCTCTAAGGCGATTTATGGTGTAAGAACACATTTCAAATCATTTTTTCTCCGTAATAACCAAATATTTTAGACTCTACAAATTGGTATTAGATATATTTAAAGCATATGAATCCTTTGGATCAAACTCATTTGAAATCAAAGGGTAAAATCGTCATAGTCTCTTAGACGATTTATGTTGTATGAACACCATTCAAATCATTTGTTGTGCTTAATTACCAAATGTTTTTGACTCCTTGTATAATTATTAGATATATTTAAAGCATATGAATTTCTTGGATCAAACTCATTTCAAATCAAAGGGTAAAATGGTCATAGTCTCTTAGACGATTTGTGGTGTATGGACACCTTTTAAATTATTTGTTGTGCTTAATTACCAAATATTTTTGACTTGCTTGAATATGTATTAGATATATATAAAGCATATGAATCCCTTGGCTCAAACTCACTTCAAATCAAACGGTAAAATCGTCATAGTCTCTAAGGCGATTTATGGTGTAAGAACAAATTTCAAATCATTTTTTCTCCTTAATAACCAAATATTTTAGACTCTACAATTAGGTATTAGATATATTTAAAGCATATGAATCCTTTGGATCAAACTCATTTGAAATCAAAGGGTAAAATCGTCATTGTCTCTGAGGCGATTTGTTGTGTATGAACACCTTTTAAATCATTTGTTGTGCCCTACTTACCAAATGTTTTTTACTCCTTTAATAGGTATTAAATATATTTAAGGCATATAAATCACTTGGATCAAACTCATTTCAAATCAAAAGGTAAAATCGTCATAGTCTCTTAGGCGATTTGTAGTGTATTAACACCTTTCAAATCATTTATTCTGCTTAATTACCAAATAATTTTGACTCCTCGAATAGGTATTAGATATATTTAAATCATATGAATCCCTTGTAACAAACGCATTTCAAATCAAAGGGTAAAATCGTCATAGTCGCTTAGACGATTTATGTTGTATGAACACCATTCAAATCATTTGTTGTGCTTAATTACCAAATGTTTTTGACTCCTTGAATAATTATTAGATATATTTAAAGCATATGAATCTCTTGGATCAAACTCATTTCAAATCAAAGGGTAAAATCGTCATAGTCTCTTAGACGATTTGTGGTGTATGTACACCTTTCAAATTATTTGTTGTGCTTAATTACCAAATATTTTTGAGTTGCTTGAATATGTATTAGATATATATAAATCATACGAATCCCTTGGATCAAACGCCTTTCAAATCAAAGGGTAAAATCGTCATAGTCTCTTAGGCGATTGGTGGTGTATGTACATCTTGCAAATAATTTGTTGTGCTTAATGACCAAATATTTTTGACTCCTTGAATAGGTATTAGATATATTTAAAGGATATGAATCCCTTGGATCACACTCATTTAAAATCAAAGGGTAAAATCGTTAATCTCTTAGGCGATTCATGGTGTATGAACACCTTTCAAATCATTTTGTGTGCTTAATTACCAAATATTTTTAACTCCTTAAATAGGTATTAGTTATATTTAAAGCATATGAATCCCTTGGATCAAACGCATTTCAAATCAAAGGGTAAAATCGTAATAGTCTCTTAGGATATTTGTTGTGTATGAACACCTTTTAAATAATTTGTTGTGCTTAATTACCAAATATTTTTGACTCCTTGATAGGTATTAGATATATATAAGGCATATGAATCCTTTGGATCAAACTCATTTCAAATCAAAGGGTAAAATCGATATAGTCTCTTAGGCGATTTATGGTGTTTGAACATCTTTCAAATCATTGTGCTTAATTACCAAATATTTTTTACTCCTTGAATAGGTATTAGATATATTTAAACCATATGAATCCTTTGGATCAAAATCATTTGAAATCAATCAGTCATAGTCTCTAGGCGATTTGTTGTGTATGAACAGCTTTTAAATCATTTTTTGTGTTTAATTACCAAATATTTTTTACTCCTTGAATAGGTATTAGATATATTTAAAGCATATGAATCCCATGGATCAAAGTTATTTCAAATAAAAGGGTAAAATCGTCATAGTCTCTTAGGCGATTTGTGGTGTATGTACACCTTTCAAAACATTTGTTGTGCTTAATTACCAAATATTTTTGACTCCTTCAATGGGTATTAGATATATTGAAAACATATGAATTCCTTGGATCAGATGCATTTCAAATCAAAGGGTAAAATAGTCATAGTCTCTTAGGCGATTTATGGGGTAAGAACACATTTCAAATCATTTGTTCTCCTTAATAACCAAATATTTTAGAATCTACAATTAGGTATTAGATATATTTAAAGCATATGAATCCTTTGGATCAAACTCATTTGAAATCAAAGGGTAAAATCGTCATAGTCTCTTAGGCGATTTGTTGTGTATGAACACCCTTTAAATCATTTGTTGTGCCCTACTTACCAAATGTTTTTGACTCCTTTAATAGGTATTAAATATATTTAAGGCATATAAATCACTTGGATCAAACTCATTTCAAATAAAAAGGTAAAATCGTCATAGACTCTTAGGCGATTTGTAGTGTATTAACACCTTTGAAATCATTTATTCTGCTTAATTACCAAGTAATTTTGACTACTCGAATAGCTATTAGATATATTTAAATCATATGAATCCCTTGTAACAAACGCATTTCAAATCAAAGGGTAAAATCGTCATAGTCGCTTAGACGATTTATGTTGTATGAACACCATTCAAATCATTTGTGGTGCTTAATTACCAAATGTTTTTGACTCCTTCAATAATTATTAGATATATTTAAAGCATATGAAGTTCTTGGACCAAACTCATTTCAAATCAAAGGGTAAAATGGTCATAGTCTCTTAGACGATTTGTGGTGTATGTACACCTTACAAATCATTTGTTGTGCTTAATTACCAAATATTTTTGACTGCTTGAATAGGTATTAGATATATTTAAAGCATATGAATCCCTTGGATCAAATTCATTTAAAATAAAAGGGTAAAATCGTTAATCTCTTAGGCGATTCGTGGTGTATGAACACCTTTCAAATGATTTGTTGTGCTTAATTACCAAATATTTTTAACTTCTTGAATAGGTATTAGATATATTTAAAGCATATGAATCCCTTGGATCAAACGCATTTCAAATCAAAGGGTAAAATCGTAATAGTCTCTTAGGAGATTTGTTGTATATGAACACCTTTTAAAGAATTTGTTGTGCTTAATTACCAAATTTTTTTGACTCCTTCATAGGTATTAGATATATATAAAGCATATGAATCCCGTGGATCAAACTCATTTCAAATCAAAGGGTAAAATCGTCAATGTCTATTAGGCGATTTATGGTGTAAGAACACATATCAAATCATTTTTTCTCCTTAATAACCAAATATTTTAGACTCTACAATTAGGTATTAGATATATTTAAAGCATATGAATCCCTTGCATCAAACTCATTTGAAATCAAAGGCTAAAATCGTCATAGTGTCTTAGGCGATTTATGGTGTTTGAACACCTTTCAAATCATTGTGCTTAATTACCAAATATTTTTTACTCCTTGAATAGGTATTAGATATATTTAAACCATATGAATCCTTTGGATCAAACTCATTTGAAATCAAATCGTCATAGTCTCTTAGGCGATTGGTTGTGTATGAACACCTTTTAAATCATTTTTTGTGTTTAATTACCAAATATTTTTTACTCCTTGAATAGGTATTAGATATATTTAAAGCATATGAATCCCTTGGATCAAAGTTATTTCAAATAAAAGGGTAAAATCGTCATAGTCTCTTAGGCGATTTGTGGTGTATGTACACCTTTCAAATCATTTGTTGTGCTTAATTACCAAATATTTTTGACTCCTTGAATAGGTAATAGATATATTTAAAGCATATGAATCCCTTGTAGGAAACACATTTCAAATCAAAGGGTAAAATCGTCATAGTAGCTTAGACAATTTATGGTGTATGAACACCATTCAAATAATTTGTTGTGATTAATTACCAAATATTTTTAACCCCTTGAATAGGTATTAGATATATTTAAAGCATATGAATCTCTTGGATCAAACGCATTTTAAATCAAAGGGTAAAATCGTTATAGTCTCTTAGGTGATTTATGGTGTATGAAAACCTTTTACATAATTTGTTGTGCTTAATTACCAAATATTTTTAACTCCTTGAATGGTATTAGATATATATAAAGCATATGAATCCCTTGGATCAAACTCACTTCAAATCAAAGGGTAAAATCGTCATAGTCTCTAAGGCGATTTATGGTGTAAGAACACATTTCAAATCATTTTTTCTCCGTAATAACCAAATATTTTAGACTCTACAAATTGGTATTAGATATATTTAAAGCATATGAATCCTTTGGATCAAACTCATTTGAAATCAAAGGGTAAAATCGTCATAGTCTCTTAGGCGATTTGTTGTGTATGAACACCTTTTAATTCATTTGTTGTGCTTACTTACCAAATGTTTTTGACTCCTTTAATAGGTATTAGATATATTTAAGACATATAAATCACTTGAATCAAACTCAGATCAAATCAAAAGGTAAAATCGTCATAGTGTCTTAGGCGATTTGTATTGTATTAACACCTTTCAAATCATTTGTTCAGCTTAATTACCAAATAATTTTGACTCCTTGAATAGGTATTAGATATATTTAAAGCATATGAATCCCTTGTAACAAACGCTTTTCAAATCAAAGGGTAAAATCGTCATAGTCGCTTAAACGATTTATGTTGTATGAACACCATTCAAATCATTTGTTGTGCTTAAATACCAAATTTTTTTGACTCCTTGATAGGTAATAGATATATATAAAGCATATGAATGCCTTGGATCAAACTCATTTCAAATCAAAGGGTAAAATCGTCAATGTCTCTTAGGCGATTTATGGTGTAAGAACACATATCAAATCATTTTTTCACTTTAATAACCAAATATTTTAGACTCTACAATTAGGTATTAGATATATTTAAAGCATATGAATCCCTTGGATCAAACTCATTTGAAATCAAAGGGTAAAATCGTCATAGTGTCTTAGGCGATTTATGGTGTTTGAACACCTTTCAAATCATTGTGCTTAATTACCAAATATTTTTTACTCCTTGAATAGGTATTAGATATATTTAAACCATATGAATCCTTTGGATCAAACTGATTTGAAATCAAATCGTCATAGTCTCTTAGGCGATTGGTTGTGAATGAACAGCTTTTAAATGATTTTTTGTGTTTAATTACCAAATATTTTTTACTCCTTGAATAGGTATTAGATATATTTAAAGCATATGAATCCCTTGGATCAAAGTTATTTCAAATAAAAGGGTAAAATCGTCATAGTCTCTTAGGCGATTTGTGGTGTATGTACACCTTTCAAATCATTTGTTGTGCTTAATTACCAAATATTTTTGACTCCTTGAATAGGTAATAGATATATTTAAAGCATATGAATCCCTTGTAGCAAACGCATTTCAAATCAAAGGGTTAAATCGTCATAGTAGCTTAGACAATTTATGGTGTATGAACACCTTTCAAATCATTTGTTCAGCTTAATTACCAAATATTTTTAACCCCTTGAATAGGTATTAGATATATTTAAAGAATATCAATCCCTTGGATCAAACGCATTTTAAATCAAAGGGTAAAATCGTTATAGTCTCTTAGGTGATTTATGGTGTATGAATACCTTTTACATAATTTGTTGTGCTTAACTACCAAATATTTTTAAATCCTTGAATGGTATTAGATATATATAAAGCATATGAATCCCTTGGATCAAACTCACTTCAAATCAAAGGGTAAAATCGTCATAGTCTCTAAGGCGATTTATGGTGTAAGAACACATTTCAAATCATTTTTTCTCCGTAATAACCAAATATTTTAGACTCTACAAATTGGTATTAGATATATTTAAAGCATATGAATCCTTTGGATCAAACACATTTGAAATCAAAGGGTAAAATCGTCATAGTCTCTTAGGCGATTTGTTGTGTATGAACACCTTTTAAATCATTTGTTGTGCTTACTTACCAAATGTTTTTGACTCCTTTAATAGGTATTAGATATATTTAAGACATATAAATCACTTGGATCAAACTCATATCAAATCAAAAGGTAAAATCGTCATAGTGTCTTAGGCAATTTGTATTGTATTAACACCTTTCAAATCATTTGTTCAGCTTAATTACCAAATAATTTTGACACCTTGAATAGGTATTAGATATATTTAAAGCATATGAATCCCTTGTAACAAACGCATTTCAAATCAAAGGGTAAAATCGTCATTGTTGTTACATATTAGAAGAAGACACGTGGTCCAGCCAAAGATTTCCATGTGGCCCAATGGGCTGATGACACGTGGCCCACCCCCCTCTTTGACACTTGGCAGCATGCTAGAGGGGAGCTAATGATGTCACCAAAGCTGCAAACAAGAGGCCCAATTATTCATTAAAGGAAGGAATAATCAGCCCAAAATCCCCTAAAGATGAAGAATGTGATTGGATAAAGGGCTTAGGACAATCAGACTACGACAAGTGTCGCTCTCCCATTGCCCGACCAATCACATCTCTCCATTCTAGGGTGCACCTTTCTATACATAGATACTATAAATAGTTCCTCATAATCAGGTAAAAAAGGACAACTACTCTCTCTTAAACTTACTCTGTCAAAATTCATACCCAGATTTTATCTATTGAATACTGACTTAAGCATCGGAGAGGGAATCAAACCCAAACCTCCGATGTATGTACACCTTACAAATCAAAGGGTAAAATCGTCAGTCTCTTAGAGGATTTGAGGTGTATGTACACCTTACAAATCATTTGTTGTGCTTAATTACCAAATATTTTTGACTGCTTGAATAGGTATTAGATATATTTAAAGCATACGAATCCCTTGGATCAAATGCATTTCAAATCAAAGGGTAAAATCATCATAATCTCTTAGGCGATTTGTGGTGTATGAACACCATTCAAATCATTTTTTGTGCTTAATTACCATGTGTTTTGACTCCTTGAATAGGTATTAGATATATTTAAAGGATATGAATCCCTTGCATCAAACTCATTTCAAATCAAAGGGTAACATCGTCATAGTCTCTTAGGCTATTTGTGTGGTATGTACACCTTACAAATCATTTGTTGTGCTTAATTACCAAATATTTTTGAGTCCTTTGATAGGTATTAGATAAATTTAAAGCATATGAATCCCTTGGATCAAACGCATTTCAAATCAAAGGGTAAAATCGCCATAGTCTCTTAGGCGATTTGTAGTGTATGAACACCTTTCAAATCATTTGTGGTGCTTAATGACCAAATATTTTTGACTCCTTGAATTAGTATTAGATATATTAAAATCATATGAATCCCTTGGATCAAACTCATTTAAAATCAAAGCGTAAAATCGTCTGTCTCTTAGGCGATTCGTGGTGTATGAACACCTTTCAAATCCTTTGTTGTGCTTAATTACAGAATATTTTTGACTCCTTTAATAGGTATTAGATATATTGAAAGCATATGAATCCCTTGGATATAACTCATTTCAAATCAAAGAGCAAAATCGTCATACACTCTTAGGAGATTTGTGGTGTAAGAACACATTTCAAATCATTATTTCTCCTTTATAACCAAATATTTTAGACTCTAGAATTAGGTATTACATATATTTAAAGCATATGAATCCCTTGGATCAAACTCATTTGAAATCAAAAGGTAAAATCGTGATAGTCTCTTAGGCGATTTTTTGTGTATGAACACATTTTAGATCATTTGTTGTGCTTAATTACCAAATATGTTTTACTCCTTGAATATGTATTAGATATATTTAAAGCATATGAATCCCTTGGATCAAACTCATTTCAAATAAAAGGGTTAAATCGTCATAGTCTCTTAGGCGATTTGTGGTATATGTATACCTTTCAAATCATTTGTTGTGCTTAATTACCAAATATTTTTGACTCCTTGAATAGGTATTAGATATATTTAAAGCATACGAATCCCTTGGATCAAACGCATTTCAAATCAAAGGCTAAAATTATCATAGTCTCTTTAGGCAATTTGTGGTGTATGAACACCATTCAAGTCATTTTTTGTGCTTAATTACCAATTGTTTTGACTCCTTGAAAGGGTATTAGATATATTTAAAGCATATGAATCCCTTGTAACAAACGCATTTCAAATCAAAGGGTAAAATTTTCATAGTCGCTTAGACGATTTATGTTGTATGAACACCATTCAAATCATTTGTTGTGCTTAATTACCAAATGTTTTTGACTCTTGAATAATTATTATATATATTTAAAGCATATGATTCTCTTGGATCAAACTCATTTCAAATCAAAGGGTAAAATCGTCATAGTCTCTTAGACGATTTGTGGTGTATGTACACCTTACAAATTATTTGCTGTGCTTAATTACCAAATATTTTTGACTACTTGATTATGTATTAGTTATATTTAAAGCATACTAATCCCTTGGATCAAACGCCTTTCAAATCAAAGGGTAAAATCGTCATAGTCTCTTAGGCGATTTGTGGTGTATGTACATCTTGCAAATAATTTGTTATGCTTAATGACCAAATATTTTTGACTCCTTTAATAGGTATTAGATATATTTAAAGCATATAAATCCCTTGGATCAAACTCATTTAAAATCAAAGGGTAAAATCGTTAGTCTCTTAGGCGATTCGTGGTGTATGAACACCTTTCAAATCATTTGTTGTGCTTAATTACCAAATATTTTTAACTCCTTTAATAGGTATTAGATATATTTAAAGCATATGAATCCCTTGGATCAAACGCATTTCAAATCAAAGGGTAAAATCGTAATAGTCTCTTAGGAGATTTGTTGTGTATGAACTCCTTTTAAATAATTTGTTGTGCTTTATTACTAAATATTTTTGACTCCTTGATAGGTATTAGATATATATAAAGCATATGAATCCCTTGGATCAAACTCATTTCAAATCAAAGGGTAAAATCGTCATAGTCTCTTTGGCGATTTATGGTGTAAGAACACATTTCAAATCATTTTTTTCCTTAATAACCAAATATTTTAGACTCTATAATTAGGTATTAGAGATATTTAAAGCATATGAATCCCTTGGATCATACTCATTTGAAATCAAAGGATAAAATCGTCATAGTGTCTAAGGCGATTTATGGTGTTTGAACACCTTTCAAATCATTGTGCTTAGTTACCAGATATTTTTAATCCTTGAATAGGTATTAGATATATTTAAACCATATGAATCTTTTGGATCAAACTCATTTGAAATCAAATCGTCATAGTCTCTTAGGCGATTTGTTGTGTATGAATAGCTTTTAAATCATTTTTTGTGTTTAATTACCAAATATTTTTTACTCCTTCAATAGGTATTAGATATATTTAAAGCATATGAATCCCTTGGATCAAAGTTATTTCAAATAAAAGGGTAAAATCGTCATAGACTCTTAGGCGATTTGTGGTGTATGTACACCTTTCAAATCATTTGTTGTGCTTAATTACCAAATATTTTTGACTCCTTTAATAGGTATTAGATATATTTAAAGCATATGAATCCCTTGTAGCAAACGCATTTCAAATCAATGGGTAAAATCGTCATAGTAGGTTAGACAATTTATGGTGTATGAACATCATTCAAATAATTTGTTGTGCTTAATTACCAAATATTTTTAACCCCTTGAATAGGTATTAGATATATTAAAAGCATATGAATCTCTTGGATCAAACGCATTTTAAATCAAAGGGTAAAATCGTCACAGTCTTTTAGGCGATTTATGGTGTATGAACAACTTTTACATAATTTGTTGTGCTTAATTACCAAATATTTTTTACTCCTTGAATGGTATTAGATATATATAAAGCATATGAATCCCTTGGATCAAACTCACTTCAAATCAAAGGGTAAAATCGTCATAGTCTCTAAGGCGATTTATGGTGTAAGAACTCATTTCAAATCATTTTTTCTCCTTAATAACCAAATATTTTAGACACTACAAATAGGTATTAGATATATTTAAACCATATGAATCCTTTGGATCTAACTCATTTGAAATCAAAGGGTAAAATCGTTATAGTCTCTTAGGCGATTTGTTGTGTATGAACACCTTTTAAATCATTTGTTGTGCTTACTTCCCAAATGTTTTTGACTCCTTTAATAGGTATTAGATATATTTAAAGCATACGAATCCCTTGGATCAAACGCATTTCAAATCAAAGGGTAAAATCAAAGATTGCCACGTGGCCTAATGGGCTGATGACACGTGGCCCACCCCCTCTTTGACACTTGGCAGCGTGCTAGAGGGGAGCTAATGATGTCACCAAAGATGCAAACAAGAGGCCCAATTATTCATTAAAGGAAGGAATAATCAGCCCAAAATCCTCTAAAGAGGAAGAATGTGATTGGATAAAGGGCTTAGGACAATCAGACTATGGCAAGTGTCGCTCTCCCATTGCCCGACCAATCACATCTCGCGATTCTAGGGTGCACCTTTCTATACATAGATACTATAAATAGTTCCTCATAATCAGGTAAAAAGGGACAACTACTCTCTCTTAGACTTACTCTGTCAAAATTCATACCCAGATTTTATCTATTGAATACTGACTTAAGCAACGGAGAGGGAATCAAACCCAAACCTACGGTTTGATTTTCTCCTTTTGCAGGTTCAGGAACGAAAAGACATTTCTGCACAAGCCTCCCAAAATTATCCACCCTACACCTGTCCACCATTAAGACTAATACCGTTACTTTCAGAAGTTTACTTAAAACAGTCATAGTCGCTTAGACGATTTATGTTGTATGAACACCATTCAAATCATTTGTTGTGCTTAATTACCAAATTTTTTGATTCCTTGAATAATTATGAGATATATTTAAAGCATATGAATCTCTTGGATCAAACTCATTTTAAATCAAAGGGTAAAATCGTCACAGTCTCTTAGACGATTTGTGGTGTATGTACACCTTACAAATCATTTGTTGTGCTTAATTACCAAATATTTTTGACTTCTTGAATAGGTATTAGATATATTTAAAGCATACGAATCCCTTGGATCAAACGCATTTCAAATCAAAGGGTAAAATCGTCATAGTCTCTTAGGAGATTTATGGTGTATGAACACCATTCAAATCATTTTTTGTGCTTAATTACCAATTGTTTTGACTCCTTGAATAGGTATTAGATATATTTAAAGGATATGAATCCCTTGCATCAAACTCATTTCAAATCAAAGGGTAAAATCGTCATAGTCTCTTAGGCTATTTGTGTGGTATGTACACCTTATAAATCATTTATTGTGCTTAATTACCAAATATTATTAACTCCTTGGATAGGTATTAGAAAAATTTAAAGCATACGAATCCCTTGGATCAAACGCATTTGAAATCCAAGGTGAAAATCGCCATAGTCTCTTAGGCGATTTGTGGTGTATGAACACCTTTCAAATCATTTGTTGTGGTTAATGATCAAATATTTTTGACTCCTTGAATTGGTATTAGATAAATTTAAAGCATATGAATCCCTTGGATCAAACTCATTTAAAATCAAAGCGAAAAATCGTCAGTCTCTTAGGCGATTCGTGGTGTATGAACACCTTTCAAATCCTTTGTTGTGCTTAATTACAGAATATTTTTGACTCCTTTAATAGGTATTAGATATATTGAAAGCATACGAATCCCTTGGATCAAACGCATTTCAAATCAAAGGCTAAAATCGTCATAGTCTCTTTTGGCAATTTGTGGTGTATGAACACCATTTAAATCATTTTTTGTGATTAATTACCAATTTTTTTGACTCCTTGAATAGGTATTAGATATATTTAAAGAATATGAATCCCTTGCATCAAACTCATTTCAAATAAAAGGGTAAAATCGTCATAGTTTCTTAGGCACTTTGTGGTGTATGTACACCTTTCAAATCATTTGTTGTGCTTAATTACCAAATATTTTTGACGCCTTGAATGGGTATTAGATATATTGAAAGCATATGAATTCCTTGGATCAAACGCATTTCAAATCAAAGGGTAAAATCGTCATAGTAGGTTTGATGATTTATGGTGTATGAACACCATTCAAATAATTTTTTGTGCTTAATTACCAAATATTTTTAACCCCTTGAATAGGTATTAGATATATTTAAAGCATATGAATCTCTTGGATCAAACGCATTTTAAATCAAAGGGTGAAATCGTCATAGTCTCTTAGGCGATTTATGGTGTATGAACACCTTTTACATAATTGGTTATGCTTAATTACCAAATATTTTTAACTCCTTGAATGGTATTAGATATATATAAAGCATATGAATCCCTTGGCTCAAACTCACTTCAAATCAAAGGGTAAAATCGTCATAGTCTCTAAGGCGATTTATGGTGTAAGAACAAATTTCAAATCATTTTTTCTCCTTAATAACCAAATATTTTAGACTATACAAATAGGTATTAGATATATTTAAAGCATTTGAATCCTTTGGATCAAACTCATTTGAAATCAAAGGGTAAAATCGTTATAGTCTCTTAGGCGATTTGTGGTGTATGAACACCTTTTAAGTCATTTGTTGTGCTTACTTCCCAAATGTTTTTGACTCCTTTAATAGGTATTAGATATATTTAGGGCATATAAATCACTTGGGTCAAACTCATTTCAAATCAAAAGGTAAAATCGTCATAGTCTCTTAGGCGATTTGTATTGTATTAACACCTTTCAAATCATTTGTTCAGCTTAATTACCAAATAATTTGGACTCCTTGAATAGGTATTAGATATATTTAAAGCATTTGAATCCCTTGTAACAAAAGCATTTCAAATCAAAGGGTAAAATCGTCATAGTCTCTTAGACTAGTTGTTTTGTATGAACACCATTCAAATCATTTGTTGTGCTTAATTACCAAATGTTTTTGAATCTTGAATAATTATTAGATTTATTTAAAGCATATTATTCTCTTGGATCAAACTCATTTCAAATCAAACGGTAAAATCGTCATAGTCTCTTAGACGATTTGTGGTGTATGTACACCTTACAAATCATTTGTTGTGCTTAATTACCAAATATTTTTGACTGCTTGAATATATATTAGATATATTTAAAGCATACGAATCCCTTGGATCAAACGCCTTTCAAATCAAAGGGTATAATCGTCACAGTCTCTTAGACGATTTGTGGTGTATTTACACCTTACAAATCATTTGTTGTGCTTAATTACCAAATATTTTTGACTGCTAGAATAGGTATTAGATATATTTAAAGCATATGAATCCCTTGGATATAACTCATTTCAAATCAAAGAGCAAAATCGTCATAGACTCTAAGGAGATTTGTGGTGTAAGAACACATTTCAAATCATTATTTCTCCTTAATAACCAAATATTTTAGACTCTAGAATTAGGTATTACATATATTTAAAGCATATGAATCCCTTGGACCAAACTCATTTTAAATCAAAAGGTAAAATCGTGATAGTCTCTTATGCGATTTGTTGTGTATGAACACCTTTTAAATCATTTGTTGTGCTTAATTACGAAAAATGTTTTACTCCTTACATATGTATTTAAAGCATATGAATCCCTTCGATCAAACTCATTTCAAATAAGAGGGTAAAATTGTCATAGTCTCTTAGGCGATTTGTGGTATATGTATACCTTTCAAATCATTTGTTGTGCTTAATTACCAAATATTTTTGACTCCTTGAATAGGTATTAGATATATTTAAAGCATATGAATCCCTTGGACCAAACTCATTTTAAATCAAAAGGTAAAATCGTGATAGTCTCTTATGCGATTTGTGGTGTATGAACACCATTCAAATCATTTTTTGTGCTTAATTACCAATTGTTTTGAATCCTTGAATGGGTATTAGATATATTTAAACCATATGAATCCCTTGTAACAAACGCATTTCAAATCAAAGGGTAAAATCGTCATAGTCGCTTAGACGATTTATGTTGTATGAACACCATTCAAATCATTTGTTGTGCTTAATTACCAAATGTTTTTGACTCTTGAATAATTATTATATATATTTAAAGCATATGATTCTCTTGGATCAAACTCATTTCAAATCAAAGGGTAAAATCGTCATAGTCTCTTAGACGATTTGTGGTGTATGTACACCTTACAAATCATTTGCTGTGCTTAATTACCAAATATTTTTGACTGCTTGAATATGTATTAGATATATTTAAGGCATATAAATCACTTGGATCAAACTCATTTCAAATCAAAAGGTAAAATTATCATAGTCTCTTAGGCGATTTGTATTGTATTAACACCTTTTAAATCATTTGTTCAGCTTAATTACCAAATAATTGATTCCTTGAATAAGTATTAGATATATTTAAAGCATATGAATCCCTTGGAAAAAACGCATTTCCAATCAAAGGGTAAAATCGTCATTGTTGTAACATATTAGAAGAAGACACGTGGTCCAGCCAAAGATTGCGACGTGGCCTTATGGGCTGATGACACGTGGCCCACCCCCCTCTTTGACACTTGGCAGCGTGCTAGAGGGGAGCTAATGATGTCACCAAAGCTGCAAACAAGAGGCCCAATTATTCATTAAAGGAAGGAATAATCAGCCCAAAATCCTCTAAAGAGGAAGAATGTGATTGGATAAAGGGCTTAGGACAATCAGACTATGGCAAGTGTCGCTCTCCCATTGCCCGACCAATCACATCTCGCCATTCTAGGGTGCACCTTTCTATACATAGATACTATAAATAGTTCCTCATAATCAGGTAAAAAGGGACAACTACTCTCTCTAAACTTACTCTGTCAAAATTCATACCCAGATTTTATCTATTGAATACTGACTTAAGCAACGGAGAGAGAATCAAACCCAAACCTCCGGTTTGATTTTCTCCATTTGCAGGTTCGGAAACGAAACGACATTTCTGCACAAGCCTCCCAAAATTATCCACCCTACACCCGTCCACCATTAAGACTAATACCGTTACTTTCAGAAGTTTACTTAAAACAGTCATAGTCGCTTAGACGATTTATGTTGTATGAACACCATTCAAATCATTTGTTGTGCTTAATTACCAAATTTATTGATTCCTTGAATAATTATGAGATATATTTAAAGCATATGAACCTCTTGGATCAAACTCATTTCAAATCAAAGGGTAAAATCGTCACAGTCTCTTAGACGATTTGTGGTGTATGTACACCTTACAAATTATTTGTTGTGCTTAATTACCAAATATTTTTGACTGCTTGAATAGGTATTAGACATATTTAAAGCATACGAATCCCTTGGATCAAACGCATTTCAAATCAAAGGGTAAAATCGTCATAGTCTCTTAAGAGATTTATGGTGTATGAACACCATTCAAATCATTTTTTGTGCTTAATTACCAATTGTTTTGACTCCTTGAATAGGTATAGATATATTTAAAGGATATGAATCCCTTGCATCAAACTCATTTCAAATCAAAGGGTAAAATCGTCATAGTCTCTTAGGCTATTTGTGTGGTATGTACACCTTACAAATCATTTATTGTGCTTAATTACCAATTATTTTTGATTCCTTGGATCGGTATTAGAAAAATTTGAAGTATACGAATCCCTTGGATCAAACGCATTTCAAATCAAAGGTTAAAATCGCCATATTCTCTTAGGCGATTTGTGGTGTATGAACACCTTTCAAATCATTTGTTGTGGTTAATGACCAAATATTTTTGACTCGGTATTAGATAAATTTAAAGCATATGAATCCCTTGGATCAAACTCATTTAAAATCAAAGCGAAAAATCGTCAGTCGCTTAGGCGATTCGTGGTGTATGAACACCTTTCAAATCCTTTGTTGTGCTTAATTACAGAATATTTTTGACTCCTTTAATAGGTATTAGATATATTGAAAGCATACGAATCCCTTGGATCAAACACATTTCATATCAAAGGCTAAAATCGTCATAGTCTCTTTAGGCAATTTGTGGTGTATGAACACCATTCAAATCATTTTTTGTGCTTAATTACCAATTGTTTTGACTCCTTGAATAGGTATTAGATATATTTAAAGGATATGAATCCCTTGCATCAAACTCATTTCAAATAAAAGGGTAAAATCGTCATAGTCTCTTAGGCGATTTGTGGTGTATGTACACCTTTCAAATCATTTATTGTGCTTAATTACCAAATATTTTTGACGCCTTGAATGGGTATTAGATATATTGAAAGCATATGAATTCCTTGGATCAAACGCATTTCAAATCAAAGGGTAAAATAGTCATAGTCTCTTAGGCGATTTATAGTGTAAGAACACATTTCAAATCATTTGTTCTCCTGAATAACCAAATATTTTAGACTCTACAATTAGGTATTTGATATATTTAAAGCATATGAATCCTTTTGATCAAACTCATTTGAAATCAAAGGGAAAAATTGTCTTAGTCTCTTAGGCGATTTGTTGTGTAAGAACACCTTTTAAATCATTTATTGTGCTTAATTACCAAATATGTTTTACTCCTTGAATATGTATTAGATATATTTAAATCATATGAATCCCTTGGATCAAACTCATTTCAAATAAAAGGGTAAAATCGTCATAGTCTGTTAGGCGATTTGTCGTATATGTATAGCTTTCAAATCATTTGTTGTGCTTAATTACGAAATATTTTTGACTCCTGAAATAGGTATTAGATATATTAATGCATACGAATCCATTGGATCAAACGCATTTCAAATCAAAGGCTAAAATCGTCATAGTCTATTTAGGCAATTTGTGGTGTTTGAACACCATTCAAATCATTTTATGTGCTTAATTACCAGTTGTTTTTACTCCTTGAATGGGTATAAGATATATTTAATGGATATCAATCCGTTGCATCAAACTCATTTCAAATACAAGGGTAAAATCGTCATAGTCTCTTAGGCGATTTGTGGTGTATGTACACCTTTCAAATCATTTGTTGTGCTTAATTACAAAATATTTTTGACTCCTGGAATGTGTATTAGATATATTGAAAGCATATGAATTCCTTGGATCAAACGCATTTCAAATCAAAGGGTAAAATAGCCATAGTCTCTTAGGCGATTTGTTGTCCTTAATAACCAAATATTTTAGACTCTACAATTAGGTATTAGATATATTTAAAGCATATAAATCCTTTGGATCAAACTCATTTGAAATCAAATGTTAAAATCGTCATAGTCTCTTAGGCGATTTGTTGTGTATGAACACCTTTTAAATCATTTGTTGTGCCCTACTTACCAAATGTTTTTGACTCCTTTAATAGGTACTAGATATATTTAAGGCATATAAATCACTTGGATCAAACTCATTTAAATCAAAAGGTAAAATCGTCATAGTCTCTTAGGCGATTTGTAGTGTATCAACACCTTTCAAATCATTTGTTCTGCGTAATTTCCAAATAATTTTGACTCCTCGAATAGGTATTAGATATATTTAATGTATTTAAATCCCTTGTAACAAACGCATTTCAAATCAAAGGGTAAAATCGTCATAGTCGCTTAGACGATTTATGTTGTATGAACACCATTCAAATCATTTGTTGTGCTTAATTACCAAATGTTTTTGACTCCTTGAATAGGTATTAGATATATTTAAAGGATATGAATCCCTTGCATCATACTCTTTTCAAATCAAAGGGTAAAATCGTCATAGTCTCTTAGGCTATTTGTGTGGTATGTACACCTTACAAATTATTTGTTGTGTTTAATTACCAAATCTTTTTGACTCCTTGGATATTTATTAGATAAATTTAATGCATATGAATCCTTTGGATCAAACGCATTTTAAATCAAAGGGTAAAATCGCCATAGTCTCTTAGGCGATTAGCGGTGTATGACCAAATCATTTGTTGTGCTTAATTACCAAATATTTTTGACTCCTTGAATAGGTATTAGATATAAATAAAGCATATGAATCCCTTGTAGCAAACGCATTTCAAATCAAAGGGTAAAATCGTCATAGTCTCTTAGGCAATTTGCGGTGTATGAACACCATTCAAATCATTTGTTTTGCTTAATTAACAAATGTTTTTGACTCCTTGAATAGGTATTAGATATATTTAGAGCATATGAATCCCTTTGATCAAACTCATTCCAAATCAAAGGGTAAAATCATCATAGTCTCATAGGCGATTTGTGGTGTATGAACACCTTTCCAATCATTTGTTGTGCTTATTAACCAAATATTTTTCACTTCTTGAATAGGTATTAGATATATTTAAAGCATATATGAATCCCTTGGATCAAACATAAATAAAATCAAAGGGTAAAATTGTCATAGTCTCTTAGGCGATTTGTGATGTAAGAGCACCTTTTAAATAATTTTTCTCCGTAATAACCAAATATTTTTGACTCCATGATTAGGTATTAGATATATTTATAGCATATGAATCTTTTCGATCAAACTCATTTGAAATCAAAGGGTAAAATCGTCATAGTCGCTTAGGCGACTTGTGGTGTATAAACACCTTTCAAATCATTTGTTGTGCTTAATTACCAAATACTTTTTACTCCTTGAATACGTATTAGATATATTTAAAGCATATGAATACCTTGGATCAAACTCATTTCAAATCAAAGGGTAAAATCGTCATAGTCTCTTAGCGATTTGTGGTGATTGAACACCATTCAAATCATTTGTTGTGCTTAAGTAACAAACGTTTTCGACTCCTTGAATAGGTATTGGATATATTTAGAGCATATGAATCCCTTGTGTCAAACTCATTTCAAATGAAAGGGTAAAATGGTCATAGTCACTTAGGCGATTTGTGGTGTATGAACACATTTCAAATCATTTGTTATGCCTAATTACGAACTATTTTTGATTCCTTCAATAGGTATAAGATATACTAAAATCATATGAATCCCTTGGATCAAACGCATTTCAAATCAAAGGGTAAAATCGTTATAGTCTCTTAGGCGATTTATGGTGTACGAGCACCATTCAAATCATTTATTCTGCTTCATTACCAAATGTTTTCGATTCTTTGAATAGGTATTAGATATATATAAAGGATATGAATCCTTTGGATCAAACTCATTTCAAATCAAAGGGTAAAATCGTCATAGTCTCTTTGGCGATTTGTGGTGTTTATACACCTTTCAAATCATTTGTTGTGCTTAATTACCAAATATTTTTGACTCCTTGAAAAGGTATTAGATATATTTAAAGCATATGAATCCCTTGGATCAAACACATTTCAAATCAAAGGGTAAAATGGACATAGTCTCATAAGCGATTTATGGTGTATGAACACAATTCAAATCATTTATTGTGCTTAATTACCAAATGTTTTTGACTTCTTGATTAGGTATTGGATATATTTAAAGGATATGAATCTCTTGGATCAAACTCTTTTCAAATCAAAGGGTAAAATCGTCATAGTCTCTTAGGCGATTTCTGGTGAATGTACACCTTTCAAATCATTTGTTGTGCTTAATTACCAAATGTTTTAAAATACTTGAACAGGTATTAGATATATTTAGAGCATATGAATCCATTGGATCAAATGCATTTCAAATCTAAGGATAAAATTGTCATAGTGTCGTAGGCGATTTATGTGTGTGTGAACACCATTCAAATAATTTTTGTGCTTAATTACCAAATATTTTTGACTCCTTGAATAGGTATTAGATATATTTAAAGCATATGAATCCCTTGGTTCAAACGAATTTCAGATCAAAGGGTAAAATCATCGTAGTCTCTTAGGTAATTCTTGGTGTATGTACACCTTTCAAATCATTTGTTTTGCTTAATTACCAAATATTTTTGGCTCCTCGAATAGGTATTCGGTGTATTTGAAGCATATGAATTCCTTGGATCAAATGCATTTCAAATGAAAGGGTAGAATCTTAATAGTCTCTTAGGAGATTTATGGTGTATGAACACCATTCAAATCATTTGTTGTGCTTAATTACCAAATGTTTTTGACTCCTGAAATAGGTATTAGATATATTTAATGCATACGAATTCATTGGATCAAACGCATTTCAAATCAAAGGCTAAAATCGTCATAGTCTATTTAGGCAATTTGTGGTGTTTGAACACCATTCAAATCATTTTATGTGCTTAATTACCAGTTGTTTTTACTCCTTGAATAGGTATAAGATATATTTAATGGATATCAATCCGTTGCATCAAACACATGTCAAATACAAGGGTAAAATCGTCATAGTCTCTTAGGCGATTTGTGGTGTATGTACACCTTTCAAATCATTTGTTGTGCTTAATTACAAAATATTTTTGACTCCTTGAATGTGTATTAGATATATTGAAAGCATATGAATTCCTTGGATCAAACGCATTTCAAATCAAAGGGTAAAATAGTCATAGTCTCTTAGGCGATTTGTTGTCCTTAATAACCAAATATTTTAGACTCTACAATTAGGTATTAGATATGTTTAAAGCATATAAATCCTTTGGATCAAACTCATTTGAAATCAAATGGTAAAATCGTCATAGTCTCTTAGGCGATTTGTTGTGTATGAACACCTTTTAAATCATTTGTTGTGCCCTACTTACCAAATGTTTTTGACTCCTTTAATAGGTACTAGATATATTTAAGGCATATAAATCACTTGGATCAAACTCATTTAAATCAAAAGGTAAAATCGTCATAGTCTCTTAGGCGATTTGTAGTGTATCAACACCTTTCAAATCATTTGTTCTGCGTAATTTCCAAATAATTTTGACTCCTCGAATAGGTATTAGATATATTTAATGTATTTAAATCCCTTGTAACAAACGCATTTCAAATCAAAGGGTAAAATCGTCATAGTCGCTTAGACGATTTATGTTGTATGAACACCATTCAAATCATTTGTTGTGCTTAATTACCAAATGTTTTTTACTCCTTGAATAGGTATTAGATATATTTAAAGGATATGAATCCCTTGCATCATACTCTTTTCAAATCAAAGGGTAAAATCGTCATAGTCTCTTAGGCTATTTGTGTGGTTTGTACACCTTACAAATTATTTGTTGTGTTTAATTACCAAATATTTTTGACTCCTTCGATATTTATTAGATAAATTTAATGCATATGAATCCTTTGGATCAAACGCATTTTAAATCAAAGGGTAAAATCGCCATAGTCTCTTAGGCGATTAGCGGTGTATGACCAAATCATTCGTTGTGCTTAATGACCAAATATTTTGGAATCCTTGAATTGGTATTAGATATATTTAAAGCATATGAATCCCTTGAATCAAACTCATTTGAAATCAAAAGGTAAAATCGTCATAGTCTCTTAGGCGATTTGTTGTATATGAACACCATTCAAATCATTTTTTGTGCTTAATTACCAATTGTGTTGACTCCTTGAATAGGTATAAGATATATTTAAAGATATGAATCCCTTGCATCAAACTCATTTCAAATAAAAGGGTAAAATCGTCATAGTCTCTTAGGCGATTTGGTGTGTATGTACACCTTTCAAATCATTTGTTGTGCTTAATTACCAAATATTTTTGACTCCTTGAATGGGTATTAGATATATTGAAAGCATATGAATGCCTTGGATCAAACGCATTTCAAATCAAAGGGTAAAATAGTCATAGTCTCTTAGGCTATTTGTGTGGTATGTACACCTTACAAATCATTTGTTGTGCTTAATTACCAAATATTTTTGACTCCTTGGATAGGTATTAGATAAATATAAAGCATACGAATCCTTTGGATCAAACGCATTTTAATTCAAAGGGTAAAATCGCCATAGTCTCTTAGGCGATTTTCGGTGTATGACCAAATCATTTGTTGTGCTTAATTACCAAATATTTTGACTCCTTGAATAGGTATTAGATATATTTAAAGCATATGAATCCCTTGTAGCAAACGCATTTCAAATCAAAGGGTAAAATCTTCATAGTCTCTTAGGTGATTTGTTGTGTATGAACACCTTTTAAATCATTTCTTGTGCCCTACTTACCAAATGTTTTTTACTCCTTTAATAGGTATTAAATATATTTATGGCATATAAATCACTTGGATCAAACTCATTTCCAATCAAAAGGTAAAATCGTCATAGTCTCTTAGGCGATTTGTAGTGTATTAACACCTTTCAAATCATTTTATTCTGCTTAATTACCAAATAATTTTGACTCCTCGAATAGGTATTAGATATAGTTAAAGTATATGAATCCCTTGTAACAAACGCATTTCAAATCAAAGGGTAAAATCGTCATAGTCGCTTAGACGATTTATGTTGTATGAACACCATTCAAATCATTTGTTGTGCTTAATTACCAAATGTTTTTGACTCCTTGAATAGGTATTAGATATATTTAAAGCATATGAATCCCTTGCATCAAACTCATTTCAAATCAAAGGGTAAAATAGTCATAGTCTCTTAGGCTATTTGTGTGGTATGTACACCTTACAAATCATTTGTTGTGCTTAATTACCAAATATTTTTGACTCCTTGGATAGGTATTAGATAAATATAAAGCATACGAATCCTTTGGATCAAACGCATTTTAATTCAAAGGGTAAAATCGCCATAGTCTCTTAGGCGATTTTCGGTGTATGACCAAATCATTTGTTGTGCTTAATTACCAAATATTTTGACTCCTTGAATAGGTATTAGATATATTTAAAGCATATGAATCCCTTGTAGCAAACGCATTTCAAATCAAAGGGTAAAATCTTCATAGTCTCTTAGGTGATTTGTTGTGTATGAACACCTTTTAAATCATTTCTTGTGCCCTACTTACCAAATGTTTTTTACTCCTTTAATAGGTATTAAATATATTTATGGCATATAAATCACTTGGATCAAACTCATTTCAAATCAAAAGGTAAAATCGTCATAGTCTCTTAGGCGATTTGTAGTGTATTAACACCTTTCAAATCATTTTATTCTGCTTAATTACCAAATAATTTTGACACCTCGAATAGGTATTAGATATATTTAAAGCATATGAATCCCTTGCAACAAACGCATTTCAAATCAAAGGGTAAAATCGTCAAAGTCGCATAGACGATTTATGTTGTATGAACACCATTCAAATCATTTGTTGTGCTTAATTACCAAATGTTTTTGACTCCTTGAATGGGTATTAGATATATTTAAAGCATATGAATCCCTTGCATCAAACTCACTTCAAATCAAAGGGTTAAATAGTCATAGTCTCTTAGGCTATTTGTGTGGTATGTACACCTTACAAATCAATTGTTGTGCTTAATTACCAAATATTTTTGACTCCTTGGATAGGTATTAGATAAATTTAAAGCATTCGAATCCTTTGGATCAAACGCATTTTAAATCAAAGGGTAAAATCGCCATAGTCTCTTAGGCGATTTGCGGTGTATGATCAAATCATTTTTTGTGCTTAATGACCAAATATTTTTGACTCCTTGAACTGGTATTAGATATATTTAAAGCATATGAATCCCTTGTAGCAAACGCATTTCAAATCAAAGGGTAAAATCGTCATAGTAGCTTCGACGATTTATGGTGTATGAACACCATTAAAATAATTTGTTATGCTTAATTACCAAATATTTTTAACCCCTTGAATAGGTATTAGATATACTTAAAGCATATGAATCCCTTGGATCAAACGCATTTTAAATCAAAGGGTAAAATCGTTATAGTCTCTTAGGTGATTTATGGTGTATGAACACCTTTTACATAATTTGTTGTGCTTAATTACCAAATATTTTTAACTCCTTGAATGGTATTAGATATATATAAAGCATATGAATCCCTTGGATCAAACTCACTTCAAATTAAAGGGTAAAATCGTCATAGTCTCTAAGGCGATTTGTGGTGTAAGAACACATTTCAAATCATTTTTTCTCCTTAATAACCAAATATTTTAGACTCTACAAATAGGTATTAGATATATTTAAAGCATATGAATCCTTTGGATCAAACTCATTTGAAATCAAAGGGTAAAATCGTCATAGTCTCTTAGGCGATTTGTTGTGTATGAACACCTTTTAAATCATTTGTTGTGCTTACTTACCAAATGTATTTGACTCCTTTAATAGGTATTAGATATATTTAAGGCATATAAATCACTTGGATCAAACTCATATCAAATCAAAAGGTAAAATCGTCATTGTGTCTTAGGCGATTTGTATTGTATTAACACCTTTTAAATCATTTGTTCAGCTTAATTACCAAATAATTTTGACTCCTTGAATAGGTATTAGATATATTTAAAGCATAAGAATCCCTTGTAACAAACGCATTTCAAATCAAAGGGTAAAATCGTAATAGTCTCTTAGGAGATTTGTTGTGTATGAACACCTTTTAAATAATTTGTTGTTCTTAATTACCAAATTTTTTTGACTCCTTGATATGTATTAGATACATATAAAGCATATGAATCCCTTGTATCAAACTCATTTCAAATCAAAGGGTAAATTCGTCATAGTCTCTTAGGCGATTTATGGTGTAAGAACACATTTCAAATCATTTTTTCTCCTTAATAACCAAATATGTTAGACTCTAAAATTAGGTATTAAATATATTTAAATCATATGAATCCCTTGGATCAAACGCATTTTAAATCAAAGGGTAAAATCGTTATAGTCTCTTAGGTGATTTATGGTGTATGAACACCTTTTACATAATTTGTTGTGCTTAATTACCAAATATTTTTAGCTCCTTGAATGGTATTAGATATATATAAAGCATATGAATCCCTTGGATCAAACTTACTTCAAATCAAAGGGTAAAATCGTCATAGTCTCTAAGGCGATTTGTGGTGTAAGAACACATTTCAAATCATTTTTTCTCCTTAATAACCAAATATTTTAGACTCTACAAATAGGTATTAGATATATTTAAAGCATATGAATCCTTTGGATCAAACTCATTTGAAATCAAAGGGTAAAATCGTCATAGTCTCTTAGGCGATTTGTTGTGTATGAACATCTTTTAAATCATTTGTTGTGCTTACTTACCAAATGTTTTTGACTCTTTTAATAGGTGTTAGATATATTTAAGGCATATAAATCATTTGGATCAAACTCATATCAAATCAAAAGGTACAATCGTCATTGTGTCTTAGGCGATTTGTATTGTATTAACACCTTTCAAATCATTTGTTCAGCTTAATTACCAAATAATTTTGACTCCTTGAATAGGTATTAGATATATATAAAGCATATGAATCCCTTGTAACAAACGCATTTCAAATCAAAGGGTAAAATCGTCATTATTGTTACATATTAGAAGAAGACACGTGGTCCAGCCAAAGATTTCCACGTGGCCCAATGGGCTGATGACACGTGGCCCACCCCCCCTTTGACACTTGGCAGCGTGCTAGAGGGGAGCTAATGATGTCACCAAAGCTGCAAACAAGAGGCCCAATTATTCATTAAAGGAAGGAATAATCAGCCCAAAATCCCCTAAAGATGAAGAATGTGATTGGATAAAGGGCTTAGGACAATCAGACTACGACAAGTGTCGCTCTCCCATTGCCCGACCAATCACATCTCTCCATTCTAGGGTGCACCTTTCTATACATAGATACTATAAATAGTTCCTCATAATCAGGTAAAAAGGGACAACTACTCTCTCTTAAACTTACTCTGTCAAAATTCATACCCAGATTTTATCTATTGAATATTGACTTAAGCATCGGGGAGGGAATCAAACCCAAACCTCCGGTGTATGTACACCTTACAAATCAAAGGGTAAAATCATCACAGTCTCTTAGACGATTTGAGGTGTATGTACACCTTACAAATCATTTGTTGTGCTTAATTACCAAATATTTTTGACTGCTTGAATAGGTATTAGATATATTTAAAGCATACGAATCCCTTGGATCAAACGCCTTTCAAATCAAAGGGTAAAATCGTCGTAGTCTCTTAGGCGATTGGTGGTGTATGTACATCTTGCAAATAATTTGTTGTGCTTAATGACCAAATATTTTTGACTCCTTGAATAGGTATTAGATATGATTAAAGCATATGAATCCCTTGGATCAAACTCATTTAAAATCAAAGGGTAAAATCTTTAGTCTCTTAAGCGATTAGAGGTTTGTGAACACCTTTCAAATCATTTGTTGTGCTTAATTACCAAATATTTTTAACTCCTTCAATAGGTATTAGATATATTTAAGGCATATAAATCACTTGGATCAAACTCATATCAAATCAAAAGGTTAAATCGTCATTGTGTCTTAGGCGATTTGTATTGTATTAACACCTTTCAAATCATTTGGCAAGCTTAATTACCAAATAATTTTGACTCCATGAATAGGTATTAGATATATTTAAAGCATAAGAATCCCTTGTAACAAACGCATTTCAAATCAAAGGGTAAAATCGTCATTATTGTTACATATTAGAAGAAGACACGTGGTCCAGCCAAAGATTTCCACGTGGTCCAATGGGCTGATGACACGTGGCCCACCCCCTCTTTGACACTTGGCAGCGTGCTAGAGGGGAGCTAATGATGTCACCAAAGCTGCAAACAAGAGGCCCAATTATTCATTAAAGGAAGGAATAATCAGCCCAAAGTCCCCTAAAGATGAAGAATGTGATTGGATAAAGGGCTTAGCACAATCAGGCTACGACAAGTGTCGCTCTCCCATTGCCCGACCAATCACATCTCTTCATTCTAGGGTGCACCTTTCTATACATAGATACTATAAATAGTTCCTCATAATCAGGTAAAAAGGGACAACTACTCTCTCTTAAACTTACTCTGTCAAAATTCATACCCAGATTTTTTCTATTGAATACTGACTTAAGCATCGGAGAGGGAATCAAACCCAAACCTCCGGTGTATGTACACCTTACAAATCAAAGGGTAAAATCGTCACAGTCTTTAGACGATTTGAGGTGTATGTACACCCTACAAATCATTTGTTGTGCTTAATTACCAAATATTTTTGACTGCTTGAATAGGTATTAGATATATTTAAAGCCTACGAATCCCTTGGATTAAACGCCTTTCAAATCAAAGGGTAAAATCGTCGTAGTCTCTTAGGCGATTGGTGGTGTATGTACATCTTGCAAATAATTTGTTGTGCTTAATGACCAAATATTTTTGACTCCTTGAATAGGTATTAGATATGATTAAAGCATATGAATCCCTTGGATCAAACTCATTTAAAATCAAAGGGTAAAATCGTTAGTCTCTTAGGCGATTCGAGGTTTATGAACACCTTTCAAATCATTTGTTGTGCTTAATTACCAAATATTTTTAACTCCTTCAATAGGTATTAGATATATTTAAAGCATATTAATCCCTTGGATCAAACGCATTTCAAATCAAAGGGTAAAATCGTAATAGTCTCTTAGGAGATTTGTTGTGTATGAACACCTTTTAAATAATTTGTTGTTCTTAATTACCAATTTTTTTTGACTCCTTGATATGTATTAGATACATATAAAGCATATGAATCCCTTGTATCAAACTCATTTCAAATCAAAGGGTAAATTCGTCATAGTCTCTTAGGCGATTTATGGTGTAAGAACACATTTCAAATCATTTTTTCTCCTTAATAACCAAATATGTTAGACTCTAAAATTAGGTATTAAATATATTTAAATCATATGAATCCCTTGGATCAAACGCATTTTAAATCAAAGGGTAAAATCGTTATAGTCTCTTAGGTGATTTATGGTGTATGAACACCTTTTACATAATTTGTTGTGCTTAATTACCAAATATTTTTAGCTCCTTGAATGGTATTAGATATATATAAAGCATATGAATCCCTTGGATCAAACTTACTTCAAATCAAAGGGTAAAATCGTCATAGTCTCTAAGGCGATTTGTGGTGTAAGAACACATTTCAAATCATTTTTTCTCCTTAATAACCAAATATTTTAGACTCTACAAATAGGTATTAGATATATTTAAAGCATATGAATCCTTTGGATCAAACTCATTTGAAATCAAAGGGTAAAATCGTCATAGTCTCTTAGGCGATTTGTTGTGTATGAACATCTTTTAAATCATTTGTTGTGCTTACTTACCAAATGTTTTTGACTCTTTTAATAGGTGTTAGATATATTTAAGGCATATAAATCATTTGGATCAAACTCATATCAAATCAAAAGGTACAATCGTCATTGTGTCTTAGGCGATTTGTATTGTATTAACACCTTTCAAATCATTTGTTCAGCTTAATTACCAAATAATTTTGACTCCTTGAATAGGTATTAGATATATATAAAGCATATGAATCCCTTGTAACAAACGCATTTCAAATCAAAGGGTAAAATCGTCATTATTGTTACATATTAGAAGAAGACACGTGGTCCAGCCAAAGATTTCCACGTGGCCCAATGGGCTGATGACACGTGGCCCACCCCCTCTTTGACACTTGGCAGCGTGCTAGAGGGGAGCTAATGATGTCACCAAAGCTGCAAACAAGAGGCCCAATTATTCATTAAAGGAAGGAATAATCAGCCCAAAATCCCCTAAAGATGAAGAATGTGATTGGATAAAGGGCTTAGGACAATCAGACTACGACAAGTGTCGCTCTCCCATTGCCCGACCAATCACATCTCTCCATTCTAGGGTGCACCTTTCTATACATAGATACTATAAATAGTTCCTCATAATCAGGTAAAAAGGGACAACTACTCTCTCTTAAACTTACTCTGTCAAAATTCATACCCAGATTTTATCTATTGAATATTGACTTAAGCATCGGGGAGGGAATCAAACCCAAACCTCCGGTGTATGTACACCTTACAAATCAAAGGGTAAAATCATCACAGTCTCTTAGACGATTTGAGGTGTATGTACACCTTACAAATCATTTGTTGTGCTTAATTACCAAATATTTTTGACTGCTTGAATAGGTATTAGATATATTTAAAGCATACGAATCCCTTGGATCAAACGCCTTTCAAATCAAAGGGTAAAATCGTCGTAGTCTCTTAGGCGATTGGTGGTGTATGTACATCTTGCAAATAATTTGTTGTGCTTAATGACCAAATATTTTTGACTCCTTGAATAGGTATTAGATATGATTAAAGCATATGAATCCCTTGGATCAAACTCATTTAAAATCAAAGGGTAAAATCTTTAGTCTCTTAAGCGATTAGAGGTTTGTGAACACCTTTCAAATCATTTGTTGTGCTTAATTACCAAATATTTTTAACTCCTTCAATAGGTATTAGATATATTTAAGGCATATAAATCACTTGGATCAAACTCATATCAAATCAAAAGGTTAAATCGTCATTGTGTCTTAGGCGATTTGTATTGTATTAACACCTTTCAAATCATTTGGCAAGCTTAATTACCAAATAATTTTGACTCCATGAATAGGTATTAGATATATTTAAAGCATAAGAATCCCTTGTAACAAACGCATTTCAAATCAAAGGGTAAAATCGTCATTATTGTTACATATTAGAAGAAGACACGTGGTCCAGCCAAAGATTTCCACGTGGTCCAATGGGCTGATGACACGTGGCCCACCCCCTCTTTGACACTTGGCAGCGTGCTAGAGGGGAGCTAATGATGTCACCAAAGCTGCAAACAAGAGGCCCAATTATTCATTAAAGGAAGGAATAATCAGCCCAAAGTCCCCTAAAGATGAAGAATGTGATTGGATAAAGGGCTTAGCACAATCAGGCTACGACAAGTGTCGCTCTCCCATTGCCCGACCAATCACATCTCTTCATTCTAGGGTGCACCTTTCTATACATAGATACTATAAATAGTTCCTCATAATCAGGTAAAAAGGGACAACTACTCTCTCTTAAACTTACTCTGTCAAAATTCATACCCAGATTTTTTCTATTGAATACTGACTTAAGCATCGGAGAGGGAATCAAACCCAAACCTCCGGTGTATGTACACCTTACAAATCAAAGGGTAAAATCGTCACAGTCTTTAGACGATTTGAGGTGTATGTACACCCTACAAATCATTTGTTGTGCTTAATTACCAAATATTTTTGACTGCTTGAATAGGTATTAGATATATTTAAAGCCTACGAATCCCTTGGATTAAACGCCTTTCAAATCAAAGGGTAAAATCGTCGTAGTCTCTTAGGCGATTGGTGGTGTATGTACATCTTGCAAATAATTTGTTGTGCTTAATGACCAAATATTTTTGACTCCTTGAATAGGTATTAGATATGATTAAAGCATATGAATCCCTTGGATCAAACTCATTTAAAATCAAAGGGTAAAATCGTTAGTCTCTTAGGCGATTCGAGGTTTATGAACACCTTTCAAATCATTTGTTGTGCTTAATTACCAAATATTTTTAACTCCTTCAATAGGTATTAGATATATTTAAAGCATATTAATCCCTTGGATCAAACGCATTTCAAATCAAAGGGTAAAATCGTAATAGTCTCTTAGGAGATTTGTTGTGTATGAACACCTTTTAAATAATTTGTTGTTCTTAATTACCAATTTTTTTTGACTCCTTGATATGTATTAGATACATATAAAGCATATGAATCCCTTGTATCAAACTCATTTCAAATCAAAGGGTAAAATCGTCATAGTCTCTTAGGCGATTTATGGTGTAAGAACACATTTCAAATCATTTTTTCTCCTTAATAACCAAATATGTTAGACTCTAAAATTAGGTATTAGATATATTTAAATCATATGAATCCCTTGGATCAAACGCATTTTAAATCAAAGGGTAAAATCGTTATAGTCTCTTAGGTGATTTATGGTGTATGAACACCTTTTACATAATTTGTTGTGCTTAATTACCAAATATTTTTAGCTCCTTGAATGGTATTAGATATATATAAAGCATATGAATCCCTTGGATCAAACTTACTTCAAATCAAAGGGTAAAATCGTCATAGTCTCTAAGGCGATTTGTGGTGTAAGAACACATTTCAAATCATTTTTTCTCCTTAATAACCAAATATTTTAGACTCTACAAATAGGTATTAGATATATTTAAAGCATATGAATCCTTTGGATCAAACTCATTTGAAATCAAAGGGTAAAATCGTCATAGTCTCTTAGGCGATTTGTTGTGTATGAACACCTTTTAAATCATTTGTTGTGCTTACTTACCAAATGTTTTTGACTCTTTTAATAGGTGTTAGATATATTTAAGGCATATAACTCATTTGGATCAAACTCATATCAAATCAAAAGGTACAATCGTCATTGTGTCTTAGGCGATTTGTATTGTATTAACACCTTTCAAATCATTTGTTCAGCTTAATTACCAAATAATTTTGACTCCTTGAATAGGTATTAGATATATTTAAAGCATATGAATCCCTTGTAACAAACGCATTTCAAATCAAAGGGTAAAATCGTCATTGTTGTTACATATTAGAAGAAGACACGTGGTCCAGCCAAAGATTTCCACGTGGCCCAATGGGCTGATGACACGTGGCCCACCCCCTCTTTGACACTTGGCAGCGTGCTAGAGGGGAGCTAATGATGTCACCAAAGCTGCAAACAAGAGGCCCAATTATTCATTAAAGGAAGGAATAATCAGCCCAAAATCCCCTAAAGATGAAGAATGTGATTGGATAAAGGGCTTAGGACAATCAGACTACGACAAGTGTCGCTCTCCCATTGCCCGACCAATCACATCTCTCAATTCTAGGGTGCACCTTTCTATACATAGATACTATAAATAGTTCCTCATAATCAGGTAAAAAGGGACAACTACTCTCTCTTAAACTTACTCTGTCAAAATTCATACCCAGATTTTATCTATTGAATATTGACTTAAGCATCGGAGGGGAATCAAACCCAAACCTCCGGTGTATGTACACCTTACAAATCAAAGGGTAAAATCGTCACAGTCTCTTAGACGATTTGAGGTGTATGTACACCTTACAAATCATTTGTTGTGCTTAATTACCAAATATTTTTGACTGCTTGAATAGGTATTAGATATATTTAAAGCATACGAATCCCTTGGATCAAACGCCTTTCAAATCAAAGGGTAAAATCGTCGTAGTCTCTTAGGCGATTGGTGGTGTATGTACATCTTGCAAATAATTTGTTGTGCTTAATGACCAAATATTTTTGACTCCTTGAATAGGTATTAGATATGATTAAAGCATATGAATCCCTTGGATCAAACTCATTTAAAATCAAAGGGTAAAATCTTTAGTCTCTTAAGCGATTAGAGGTTTGTGAACACCTTTCAAATCATTTGTTGTGCTTAATTACCAAATATTTTTAACTCCTTCAATAGGTATTAGATATATTTAAAGCATATGAATCCCTTGGATCAAACGCATTTCAAATCAAAGGGTAAAATTGTAATAGTCTCTTAGGAGATTTGTTGTGTATGAACACCTTTTAAATAATTTGTTGTTCTTAATTACCAAATTTTTTTGACTCCTTGATATGTATTAGATATATATAAAGCATATGAATCCCTTGTATCAAACTCATTTCAAATCAAAGGGTAAAATCGTGATAGTCTCTTAGGCGATTTATGGTGTAAGAACACATTTCAAGTCATTTTTTCTCATTAATAACCAAATATTTAAGACTCTACAATTAGGTATTATATATATTTTAATCATATGAATCCCTTGGATCAAAATCATTTTAAATCAAAGGGTAAAATCGTCATAGTGTCTTAGGCGATTTATGGTGTTTGAACACCTTTCAAATCATTGTGCTTAATTACCAAATAGTTTTTACTCCTTGAATAGGTATTAGATTTATTTAAACCATATGAATCCTTTGGATCAAACTCATTTGAAATCAAATCGTCATAGTCTCTTAGGCGATTTGTTGTGTATGAACAGCTTTTAAATCATTTTTTGTGTTTAATTACCAAATATTTTTTACTCCTTGAATAGGTATTACATATATTTAAAGCATATGAATCCCTTGAATCAAAGTTATTTCGAATAAAAGGGTAAAATCGTCATAGTCTCTTAGGCAATTTGTGGTGTATGTACACCTTTCAAAACATTTGTTGTGCTTAATTACCAAATATTTTTGACTCCTTGAATGGGTATTAGATATATTGAAAACATATGAATTCCTTGGATCAAACGCATTTCAAATCAAAGGGTAAAATAGTCATAGTCTCTTAGGCCATTTATGGGGTAAGAACACATTTCAAATCATTTTTTCTCCTTAATAACCAAATATTTTATACTCTACAATTAGGTATTAGATATATTTAAAGCATATGAATCCTTTGGATCAAACTCATTTGAAATCAAAGGGTAAAATCGTCATTGTCTCTGAGGCGATTTGTTGTGTATGAACACCTTTTAAATCATTTGTTGTGCCCTACTTACCAAATGTTTTTTACTCCTTTAATAGGTATTAAATATATTTAAGGCATATAAATCACTTGGATCAAACTCATTTCAAATCAAAAGGTAAAATCGTCATAGTCTCTTAGGCGATTTGTAGGGTATTAACACCTTTCAAATCATTTATTCTGCTTAATTACCAAATAATTTTGACTCCTCGAATAGGTATTAGATATATTTAAAGCATATGAATCCCTTGTAACAAACGCATTTCAAATCAAAGGGTAAAATCGTCATAGTCGCTTAGACGATTTATGTTGTATGAACACCATTCAAATCATTTGTTGTGCTTAATTACCAAATGTTTTTGACTCCTTGAATAATTATTAGATATATTTAAAGCATATGAATCTCTTGGATCAAACTCATTTCAAATCAAAGGGTAAAATCGTCATAGTCTCTTTGACGATTTGTGGTGTATGTACACCTTTCAAATTATTTGTTGTGCTTAATTACCAAATATTTTTGACTTGCGTGAATATGTATTAGATATATATAAATCATACGAATCCCTTGGATCAAACGCCTTTCAAATCAAAGGGTAAAATCGTCATAGTCTCTTAGGCGATTGGTGGTGTATGTACATCTTGCAAATAATTTGTTGTGCTTAATGACCAAATATTTTTGACTCCTTGAATAGGTACTAGATATATTTAAAGGATATGAATCCCTTGGATCACACTCATTTAAAATCAAAGGGTAAAATCGTTAATCTCTTAGGCGATTCATGGTGTATGAACACCTTTCAAATCATTTTTTGTGCTTAATTACCAAATATTTTTAACTCCTTAAATAGGTATTAGTTATATTTAAAGCATATGAATCCCTTGCATCAAACGCATTTCAAATCAAAGGGTAAAATCGTAATAGTCTCTTAGGACATTTGTTGTGTATGAACACCTTTTAAATAATTTGTTGTGCTTAATTACCAAATATTTTTGACTCCTTGATAGGTATTAGATATATGTAAGGCATATGAATCCTTTGGATCAAACTCATTTCAAATCAAAGGGTAAAATCGATATAGTCTCTTAGGCGATTTATGGTGTAAGAACACATATCAAATCATTTTTTCTCCTTAATAACCAAATATTTTAGACTCTACAATTAGGTATTAGATATATTTAAATCATATGAATCCCTTGGATCAAACTCCTTTGAAATCAAAGGGTAAAATCGTCATAGTGTCTTAGGCGATTTATGGTGTTTGAACATCTTTCAAATCATTGTGCTTAATTACCAAATATTTTTTACTCCTTGAATAGGTATTAGATATATTTAAACCATATAAGTCCTTTGGATCAAAATCATTTGAAATCAATTAGTCATAGTCTCTAGGCGATTTGTTGTGTATGAACAGCTTTTAAATTATTTTTTGTGTTTAATTACCAAATATTTTTTACTCCTTGAATAGGTATTAGATATATTTAAAGCATATGAATCCCATGGATCAAAGTTATTTCAAATAAAAGGGTAAAATCGTCATAGTCTCTTAGGCGATTTGTGGTGTATGTACACCTTTCAAAACATTTGTTGTGCTTAATTACCAATTATTTTTGACTCCTTCAATGGGTATTAGATATATTCAAAACATATGAATTCCTTGGATCAGATGCATTTCAAATCAAAGGGTAAAATAGTCATAGTCTCTTAGGCCATTTATGGGGTAAGAACACATTTCAAATCATTTGTTCTCCTTAATAACCAAATATTTTAGACTCTACAATTAGGTATTAGATATATTTAAAGCATATGAATCCTTTGGATCAAACTCATTTGAAATCAAAGGGTAAAATCGTCATAGTCTCTTAGGCGATTTGTTGTGTATGAACACCCTTTAAATCATTTGTTGTGCCCTACTTACCAAATGTTTTTGACTCCTTTAATAGGTATTAAATATATTTAAGGCATATAAATAACTTGGATCAAACTCATTTCAAATAAAAAGGTAAAATCGTCATAGACTCTTAGGCGATTTGTAGTGTTTTAACACCTTTGAAATCATTTATTCTGCTTAATTACCAAGTAATTTTGACTACTCGAATAGGTATTAGATATATTTAAATCATATGAATCCCTTGTAACAAACGCATTTCAAATCAAATGGTAAAATCGTCATAGTCGCTTAGACGATTTATGTTGTATGAACACCATTCAAATCATTTGTTGTGCTCAATTACCAAATGTTTTTGACTCCTTGAATAATTATTAGATATATTTAAAGCATGTGAATTTCTTAGACCAAACTCATTTCAAATCAAAGGGTAAAATTGTCATAGTCTCTTAGACGATTTGTGGTGTACATACACCTTACAAATCATTTGTTGTGCTTAATTGCCAAATATTTTTGACTGCTTGAATAGGTATTAGATATATTTAAAGCATATGAATCCCTTGGATCAAACTCATTTAAAATAAAAGGGTAAAATCGTTAATCTCTTAGGCGATTCGTGGTGTATGAACACCTTTTAAAGAATTTGTTGTGCTTAATTACCAAATTTTTTTGACTCCTTGATAGGTTTTAGATATATATAAAGCATATGAATCCCTTGGATCAAACTCATTTCAAATCAAAGGGTAAAATCGTCAATGTCTATTAGGCGATTTATGGTGTAAGAACACATATCAAATCATTTTTTCTCCTTAATAACCAAATATTTTAGACTCTACAATTAGGTATTAGATATATTTAAAGCATATGAATCCCTTGGATCAAACTCATTTGAAATCAAAGGGTAAAATCGTCATAGTGTCTTAGGCGATTTATGGTGTTTGAACACCTTTCAAATCATTGTGCTTAATTACCAAATATTTTTTACTCCTTGAATAGGTATTAGATATATTTAAACCATATGAATCCTTTGGATCAAACTAATTTGAAATCAAATCGTCATAGTCTCTTAGGCGATTGGTTGTGTATGAACACCTTTTAAATGATTTTTTGTGTTTAATTACCAAATATTTTTTACTCCTTGAATAGGTATTAGATATATTTAAAGCATATGAATCCCTTGGATCAAAGTAATTTCAAATAAAAGGGTAAAATCGTCATAGTCTCTTAGGCGATTTGTGGTGTATGTACACCTTTCAAATCATTTGTTGTGCTTAATTACCAAATATTTTTGACTACTTGAATAGGTAATAGATATATTTAAAGCATATGAATCCCTTGTAGCGAACGCATTTCAAATCAAAGGGTAAAATCGTCAAAGTAGCTTAGACAATTTATGGTGTATGAACACCATTCAAATAATTTGTTGTGCTTAATTACCAAATATTTTTAACACCTTAAATAGGTATTAGATATATTTAAAGTATATGAATCTCTTGGATCAAACGCATTTTAAATCAAAGGGTAAAATCGTTATAGTCTCTTAGGTGATTTATGGTGTATAAACACCTTTTACATAATTTGTTGTGCTTAATTACCAAATATTTTTAACTCCTTGAATGGTATTAGATATATATGAAGCATATGAATCCCTTGGATCAAACTCACTTCAAATCAAAGGGTAAAATCGTCATAGTCTCTAAGGCGATTTATGGTGTAAGAACACATTTCAAATCATTTTTTCTCCGTAATAACCAAATATTTTAGACTCTACAAATTGGTATTAGATATATTTAAAGCATATGAATCCTTTGGATCAAACTCATTTGAAATCAAAGGGTAAAATCGTCATAGTCTCTTAGGCGATTTGTTGTGTATGAACACCTTTTAAATCATTTGTTGTGCTTACTTACCAAATATTTTTGACTCCTTTAATAGGTATTAGATATATTTAAGACATATAAATCACTTGGATCAAACTCATATCAAATCATAAGGTAAAATCGTCATAATGTCTTAGGCGATTTGTATTGTATTAACACCTTTCAAATCATTTGTTCAGCTTAATTACCAAATAATTTTGACACCTTGAATAGGTATTAGATATATTTAAAGCATATGAATCCCTTGTAACAAACGCATATCAAATCAAAGGGTAAAATCGTCATTGTTGTTACATATTAGAAGAAGACACGTGGTCCAGCCAAAGATTTCCATGTGGCCCAATGGGCTGATGACACGTGGCCCACCCCCCTCTTTGACACTTGGCAGCGTGCTAGAGGGGAGCTAATGATGTCACCAAAGCTGCAAACAAGAGGCCCAATTATTCATTAAAGGAAGGAATAATCAGTCCAAAATCCCCTAAAGATGAAGAATGTGATTGGATAAAGGGCTTAGGACAATCAGGCTACGACAAGTGTCGCTCTCCCATTGCCCGACCAATCACATCTCTCCATTCTAGGGTGCACCTTTCTATACATAGATACTATAAATAGTTCCTCATAATCAGGTAAAAAAGGACAACTACTCTCTCTTAAACTTACTCTGTCAAAATTCATACCCAGATTTTATCTATTGAATACTGACTTAAGCATCGGAGAGGGAATCAAACCCAAACCTCCGATGTATGTACACCTTACAAATCAAAGGGTAAAATCGTCAGTCTCTTAGAGGATTTGAGGTGTATGTACACCTTACAAATCATTTGTTGTGCTTAATTACCAAATATTTTTGACTGCTTGAATAGGTATTAGATATATTTAAAGCATACGAATCCCTTGGATCAAATGCATTTCAAATCAAAGGGTAAAATCATCATAATCTCTTAGGCGATTTGTGGTGTATGAACACCATTCAAATCATTTTTTGTGCTTAATTACCATGTGTTTTGACTCCTTGAATAGGTATTAGATATATTTAAAGGATATGAATCCCTTGCATCAAACTCATTTCAAATCAAAGGGTAACATCGTCATAGTCTCTTAGGCTATTTGTGTGGTATGTACACCTTACAAATCATTTGTTGTGCTTAATTACCAAATATTTTTGAGTCCTTTGATAGGTATTAGATAAATTTAAAGCATATGAATCCCTTGGATCAAACGCATTTCAAATCAAAGGGTAAACTCGCCATAGTCTCTTAGGCGATTTGTAGTGTATGAACACCTTTCAAATCATTTGTGGTGCTTAATGACAAAATATTTTTGACTCCTTGAATTTGTATTAGATATATTTAAATCATATGAATCCCTTGGATCAAACTCATTTAAAATCAAAGCGTAAAATCGTCTGTCTCTTAGGCGATTCGTGGTGTATGAACACGTTTAAATTCCTTTGTTGTGCTTAATTACAGAATATTTTTGACGCCTTTAATAGGTATTAGATATATTGAAAGCATATGAATCCCTTAGATATAACTCATTTCAAATCAAAGAGCAAAATCGTCATACACTCTTAGGAGATTTGTGGTGTAAGAACACATTTCAAATCATTATTTCTCCTTAATAACCAAATATTTTAGACTCTAGAATTAGGTATTACATATATTTAAAGCATATGAATCCCTTGGATCAAATTCATTTGAAATCAAAAGGTAAAATTGTCATAGTCTCTTAGGCGATTTGTTGTGTATAAACACCTTTTAAATCATTTGTTGTGCTTAATTACCAAATATGTTTTACTCCTTGAATATGTATTAGATAGATTTAAAGCATATGAATCCCTTGGATCAAACTCATTTCAAATAAAAGGGTAAAATCGTCATAGTCTCTTAGGCGATTTGTGGTGTATGTGTACATTTCATATCATTTGTTGTGCTTAATTACCAAATATTTTTGACTCCTGGAATGGGTATTAGATATATTAAATGCATACGAATCCCTTGGATCAAACGCATTTCAAATCAAAGGCTAAAATCGTCATAGTTTCTTTAGGCAATTTGTGGTGTATGAACACCATTCCAATCATTTTTTGTGCTTAATTACCAATTGTTCTGACTCCTTGAATAGGTATTAGATATATTTAAAGTATATGCATCCCTTTCATCAAACTCATTTCAAATAAAAGGGTAAAATCGACATAGTCTCTTAGGCGATTTGTGGTGTATGTACACCTTTCAAATCATTTGTTGTGCTTAATTACCAATTATTTTTGACTCCTTCAATGGGTATTAGATATATTGAAAACATATGAATTCCTTGGATCAGATGCATTTCAAATCAAAGGGTAAAATAGTCATAGTCTCTTAGGCCATTTATGGGGTAAGAACACATTTCAAATCATTTGTTCTCCTTAATAACCAAATATTTTAGACTCTACAATTAGGTATTAGATATATTTAAAGCATATGAATCCTTTGGATCAAACTCATTTGAAATCAAAGGGTAAAATCGTCATAGTCTCTTAGGCGATTTGTTGTGTATGAACACCCTTTAAATCATTTGTTGTGCCCTACTTACCAAATGTTTTTGACTCCTTTAATAGGTATTAAATATATTTAAGGCATATAAATAACTTGGATCAAACTCATTTCAAATAAAAAGGTAAAATCGTCATAGACTCTTAGGCGATTTGTAGTGTTTTAACACCTTTGAAATCATTTATTCTGCTTAATTACCAAGTAATTTTGACTACTCGAATAGGTATTAGATATATTTAAATCATATGAATCCCTTGTAACAAACGCATTTCAAATCAAATGGTAAAATCGTCATAGTCGCTTAGACGATTTATGTTGTATGAACACCATTCAAATCATTTGTTGTGCTCAATTACCAAATGTTTTTGACTCCTTGAATAATTATTAGATATATTTAAAGCATGTGAATTTCTTAGACCAAACTCATTTCAAATCAAAGGGTAAAATTGTCATAGTCTCTTAGACGATTTGTGGTGTACGTACACCTTACAAATCATTTGTTGTGCTTAATTGCCAAATATTTTTGACTGCTTGAATAGGTATTAGATATATTTAAAGTATATGAATCCCTTGGATCAAACTCATTTAAAATAAAAGGGTAAAATCGTTAATCTCTTAGGCGATTCGTGGTGTATGAACACCTTTTAAAGAATTTGTTGTGCTTAATTACCAAATTTTTTTGACTCCTTGATAGGTTTTAGATATATATAAAGCATATGAATCCCTTGGATCAAACTCATTTCAAATCAAAGGGTAAAATCGTCAATGTCTATTAGGCGATTTATGGTGTAAGAACACATATCAAATCATTTTTTCTCCTTAATAACCAAATATTTTAGACTCTACAATTAGGTATTAGATATATTTAAAGCATATGAATCCCTTGGATCAAACTCATTTGAAATCAAAGGGTAAAATCGTCATAGTGTCTTAGGCGATTTATGGTGTTTGAACACCTTTCAAATCATTGTGCTTAATTACCAAATATTTTTTACTCCTTGAATAGGTATTAGATATATTTAAACCATATGAATCCTTTGGATCAAACTGATTTGAAATCAAATCGTCATAGTCTCTTAGGCGATTGGTTGTGTATGAACACCTTTTAAATGATTTTTTGTGTTTAATTACCAAATATTTTTTACTCCTTGAATAGGTATTAGATATATTTAAAGCATATGAATCCCTTGGATCAAAGTAATTTCAAATAAAACGGTAAAATCGTCATAGTCTCTTAGGCGATTTGTGGTGTATGTACACCTTTCAAATCATTTGTTGTGCTTAATTACCAAATATTTTTGACTACTTGAATAGGTAATAGATATATTTAAAGCATATGAATCCCTTGTAGCGAACGCATTTCAAATCAAAGGGTAAAATCGTCAAAGTAGCTTAGACAATTTATGGTGTATGAACACCATTCAAATAATTTGTTGTGCTTAATTACCAAATATTTTTAACACCTTAAATAGGTATTAGATATATTTAAAGTATATGAATCTCTTGGATCAAACGCATTTTAAATCAAAGGGTAAAATCGTTATAGTCTCTTAGGTGATTTATGGTGTATAAACACCTTTTACATAATTTGTTGTGCTTAATTACCAAATATTTTTAACTCCTTGAATGGTATTAGATATATATGAAGCATATGAATCCCTTGGATCAAACTCACTTCAAATCAAAGGGTAAAATCGTCATAGTCTCTAAGACGATTTATGGTGTAAGAACACATTTCAAATCATTTTTTCTCCGTAATAACCAAATATTTTAGACTCTACAAATTGGTATTAGATATATTTAAAGCATATGAATCCTTTGGATCAAACTCATTTGAAATCAAAGGGTAAAATCGTCATAGTCTCTTAGGCGATTTGTTGTGTATGAACACCTTTTAAATCATTTGTTGTGCTTACTTACCAAATATTTTTGACTCCTTTAATAGGTATTAGATATATTTAAGACATATAAATCACTTGGATCAAACTCATATCAAATCATAAGGTAAAATCGTCATAATGTCTTAGGCGATTTGTATTGTATTAACACCTTTCAAATCATTTGTTCAGCTTAATTACCAAATAATTTTGACACCTTGAATAGGTATTAGATATATTTAAAGCATATGAATCCCTTGTAACAAACGCATATCAAATCAAAGGGTAAAATCGTCATTGTTGTTACATATTAGAAGAAGACACGTGGTCCAGCCAAAGATTTCCATGTGGCCCAATGGGCTGATGACACGTGGCCCACCCCCCTCTTTGACACTTGGCAGCGTGCTAGAGGGGGAGCTAATGATGTCACCAAAGCTGCAAACAAGAGGCCCAATTATTCATTAAAGGAAGGAATAATCAGTCCAAAATCCCCCTAAAGATGAAGAATGTGATTGGATAAAGGGCTTAGGACAATCAGGCTACGACAAGTGTCGCTCTCCCATTGCCCGACCAATCACATCTCTCCATTCTAGGGTGCACCTTTCTATACATAGATACTATAAATAGTTCCTCATAATCAGGTAAAAAAGGACAACTACTCTCTCTTAAACTTACTCTGTCAAAATTCATACCCAGATTTTATCTATTGAATACTGACTTAAGCATCGGAGAGGGAATCAAACCCAAACCTCCGATGTATGTACACCTTACAAATCAAAGGGTAAAATCGTCAGTCTCTTAGAGGATTTGAGGTGTATGTACACCTTACAAATCATTTGTTGTGCTTAATTACCAAATATTTTTGACTGCTTGAATAGGTATTAGATATATTTAAAGCATACGAATCCCTTGGATCAAATGCATTTCAAATCAAAGGGTAAAATCATCATAATCTCTTAGGCGATTTGTGGTGTATGAACACCATTCAAATCATTTTTTGTGCTTAATTACCATGTGTTTTGACTCCTTGAATAGGTATTAGATATATTTAAAGGATATGAATCCCTTGCATCAAACTCATTTCAAATCAAAGGGTAACATCGTCATAGTCTCTTAGGCTATTTGTGTGGTATGTACACCTTACAAATCATTTGTTGTGCTTAATTACCAAATATTTTTGAGTCCTTTGATAGGTATTAGATAAATTTAAAGCATATGAATCCCTTGGATCAAACGCATTTCAAATCAAAGGGTAAACTCGCCATAGTCTCTTAGGCGATTTGTAGTGTATGAACACCTTTCAAATCATTTGTGGTGCTTAATGACAAAATATTTTTGACTCCTTGAATTTGTATTAGATATATTTAAATCATATGAATCCCTTGGATCAAACTCATTTAAAATCAAAGCGTAAAATCGTCTGTCTCTTAGGCGATTCGTGGTGTATGAACACGTTTAAATTCCTTTGTTGTGCTTAATTACAGAATATTTTTGACTCCTTTAATAGGTATTAGATATATTGAAAGCATATGAATCCCTTGGATATAACTCATTTCAAATCAAAGAGCAAAATCGTCATACACTCTTAGGAGATTTGTGGTGTAAGAACACATTTCAAATCATTATTTCTCCTTAATAACCAAATATTTTAGACTCTAGAATTAGGTATTACATATATTTAAAGCATATGAATCCCTTGGATCAAATTCATTTGAAATCAAAAGGTAAAATTGTCATAGTCTCTTAGGCGATTTGTTGTGTATAAACACCTTTTAAATCATTTGTTGTGCTTAATTACCAAATATGTTTTACTCCTTGAATATGTATTAGATAGATTTAAAGCATATGAATCCCTTGGATCAAACTCATTTCAAATAAAAGGGTAAAATCGTCATAGTCTCTTAGGCGATTTGTGGTGTATGTGTACATTTCATATCATTTGTTGTGCTTAATTACCAAATATTTTTGACTCCTGGAATGGGTATTAGATATATTAAATGCATACGAATCCCTTGGATCAAACGCATTTCAAATCAAAGGCTAAAATCGTCATAGTTTCTTTAGGCAATTTGTGGTGTATGAACACCATTCCAATCATTTTTTGTGCTTAATTACCAATTGTTCTGACTCCTTGAATAGGTATTAGATATATTTAAAGTATATGCATCCCTTTCATCAAACTCATTTCAAATAAAAGGGTAAAATCGACATAGTCTCTTAGGCGATTTGTGGTGTATGTACACCTTTCAAATCATTTGTTGTGCTTAATTACCAAATATTTTTTACGCCTTGAATGGGTATTAGATATATTGAAAGCATAAGAATTCCTTGGATCAAACGCATTTCAAATCAAAGGGTAAAATAGTCATACTTTCTTAGGCGATTTAATGGTGTAAGAACACATTTCAAATCATTTGTTCTCCTTAATAACAAAATATTTTAGACTCTACAATTTGGTATTAGATATATTTAAAGCATATGAATCCTTTGGATCAAACTCATTTGAAATCAAAGGGTAAAATCGTCGTAGTCTCTTAGGCGATTTGTTGTGTATGAACACCTTTTAAATCATTTGTTGTGCCCTACTTACCAAATGATTTTGACTCCTTTAATAGGTATTAGATATATTTAAGGCATATAAATCACTTGGATCAAACTCATTTCAAATCAAAAGGTAAAATCGTCATAGTCTCTTAGGCGATTTGTAGTGTATTAACACTTTTCAAATCATTTGTTCTGCTTAATTAGCAAATAATTTTGACTCCTCGAATAGGTATTAGATATATTTAAAGCATATGAATCCCTTGTAACAAACGCATTTCAAATCAAAGGGTAAAATCGTAATAGTCGCTTAGACGATTTATGTTGTATGATCACCATTCAAATCATTTGTTGTGCTTAATTACCAAATGTTTTTGACTCTTGAATAATTATTAGATATATTTAAAGTATATGATTCTCTTGAATCAAACTCATTTCAAATCAAAGGGTAAAATCGTCATAGTCGCTTAGACGATTTATGTTGTATGAACACCATTCAAATCATTTGTTGTGCTTAATTACCAAATTTTTTTGACTCTTGAATAATTATTAGATATATTTAAAGCATATTATTCTCTTGGATCAAATTCATTTCAAATCAAAGGGTAAAATCGTCATAGTCGCTTAGACGATTTATGTTGTATGAACACCATTCAAATCATTTGTTGTGCTTAATTACCATTTTTTTTTTACTCTTGAATAATTATTAGATATATTTAAAGCATATGATTCTCTTGGATCAAACTCATTTCAAATAAAAGGGTAAAATCATCATAGTCTCTTAGACGATTTGTGGTGTATGTACACCTTACAAATCATTTGTTGTGCTTAATTACCAAATATTTTTGACTGCTTGAATATGTATTAGATATATTTAAAGCATACGAATCCCTTGGATCAAACGCCTTTCAAATCAAAGGGTAAAATAGTCATAGTCTCTTAGGCGATATGTGGTGTATGTACATCTTTCAAATAATTTGTTGTGCTTAATGACCAAATATTTTTGATTCCTTGAATAAGTATTAGATATATTTAAAGCATATGAAACCCTTGGATCAAACTCATTTCAAATCAAAGGGTAAAATCGTCATAGTCTCTTAGGCGCTTTATGGTGTAAGAACACATTTCAAATCATTTTTTCTCCTTAATAACCAAATATTTTAGACTCTACAATTAGGTATTAGATATATTTAAAGCATATGAATCCCTTGGATCAAACTCATTTGAAATCAAAGGGTAAAATTGTCATAGTATCGTAGGCCATTTATGGTGTTTGAACACCTTTCAAATAATTTTGCTTAATTACCAAATATTTTTTACTCCTTGAATAGGTATTAGATACATTTAAACCATATGAATCCTTTGGACCAAACTTATTTGAAATCAAATCGTCATAGTCTCTTAGGCGATTTGTTGTGTATGAAAGCTTTTAAATCATTTGTTGTGTTTAATTACCAAATATTTTTACTCCTTGAATAGGTATTAGATATATTTAAAGCATATGAATCCCCTGGATCAAAGTTATTTCAAATAAAAGGGTAAAATCGTCATAGTCTCTTAGGCGATTTGTGGTGTATGTACACCTTTCAAATCATTTGTTGTGCTTAATTACCAAATATTTTTGACTGCTTGAATATATATTAGATATATTTAAAGCATACGAATCCCTTGGATCAAACGCCTTTCAAATCAAAGGGTAAAATCGTCATAGTAGGTTACACGATTTATTGTGTATGAACACCATTCAAATAATTTGTTGTGCTTAATTGCCAAATATTTTTAACCCCTTGAATAGGTATTAGATATATTAAAAGCATATGAATCCCTTGGATCAAACGCATTTTAAATCAAAGGGTAAAATCGTTATAGTGTCTTAGGTGATTTATGGTGTATGAACACCTTTTACATAATTTGTTGTGCTTAATTACCAAATATTTTTAACTCCTTGAATGGTATTAGATATATATAAAGCATATGAATCCCTTGGATCAAACTCACTTCAAATCAAAGGGTAAAATCGTCATAGTCTCTAAGGCGATTTATGGTGTAAGAACACATTCCAAATCATTTTTTCTCTTTAATAACAAAATATTTTAGACTCTACAAATAGGTATTCGATATATTTAAAGCATATGAATCCTTTGGATCTAACTCATTTGAAATCAAAGGGTAAAATCGTTATAGTCTCTTAGGCGATTTGTTGTGTATGAACACCTTTTAAATCATTTGTTGTGCTTACTTACCAAAATTTTTGACTCCTTTAATAGTTATTTGATATATTTAAGGCATATAAATCACTTGGATCAAACTCATTTCAAATCAAAAGGTAAAATCGTTATAGTCTCTTAGGCGATTTGTATTGTATTAACACCTTTCAAATCATTTGTTCAGCTTAATTACCAAATAATTTTGACTCCTTGAATAGGTATTAGATATATTTAAAGCATATGAATCCCTTATAACTAACACATTTCAAATCAAAGGGTAAAATCGTCATTGTTGTAACATATTAGAAGAAGACACGTGGTCCAGCCAAAGATTGCCACGTGGCCCAATGGGCTGATGACACGTGGCCCACCCCCCTATTTGACACTTGGCAGCGTGCTAGAGGGGAGATAATGATGTCACCAAAGCTGCAAACAAGAGGCCCAATTATTCATTAAAGGAAGGAATAATCAGCCCAAAATCCCCTAAAGAGGAAGAATGTGATTGGATAAAGGGCTTAGGACAATCAGACTATGGCAAGTGTCGCTCTCCCATTGCCCGACCTATCACATCTCGCCATTCTAGGGTGCACCTTTCTATACATAGATACTATAAATAGTTCCTCATAATCAGGTAAAAAGGGACAGCTACTCTCTCTTAAACTTACTCTGTCAAAATTCATACCCAGATTTTATCTATTGATTACTGACTTAAGCATCGGAGAGGGAATCAAACCCAAACCTTCGGTTTTATTTTCCCCTTTTGTAGGTTCGGGAACGAAACTACATTTCTGCACAAGCCTCCCAAAATTATCCACCCTACACTTGTCCACCATTAAGACTAATACCGTTACTTTCAGAAGTTTTCTTAAAACACTCATAGTCGCTTAGACGATTTATGTTGTATGAACACCATTCAAATCATTTGTTGTGCTTAATTACCAATTTTTTTTTACTCCTTGAATAATTTTGAGATATATTTAAAGCATATGAATCTCTTGGATCAAACTCATTTCAAATCAAAGGGTAAATTCGTCACAGTCTCTTAGACGATTTATGGTGTATGTACACCTTACAAATCATTTGTTGTTCTTAATGACCAAATATTTTTGACTCCTTGAATAGGTATTAGATATATTTAAAGCATATGAATCCCTTGGATCAAACTCATTTAAAATCAAAGGGTAAAATCGTTAGTCTCTTAGGCGATTCGTGGTGTATGAACACCTTTCAAATCATTTGTTGTGCTTAATTACCAAATATTTTTAACTCCTTTAATAGGTATTAGATATATTTAAAGCATATGAATCCCTTGGATCAAACGCATTTCAAATCAAAGGGTAAAATCGTAATAGTCTCTTAGGAGATTTGTTGTGTATGAACACCTTTTAAATAATTTGTTGTGCTTAATTACCACATATTTTTGACTCCTTGATAGGTATTTGATATTTATAAAGCATATGAATCCCTTGGATCAAACTCATTTCAAATCGAAGGGTTAAATCGTCATAGTCTCTTAGGCGATTTATGGTGTTTGAACACCTTTCAAATCATTGTGCTTAATTACCAGATATTTTTTACTCCTTGAATAGGTATTAGATATATTTAAACCATATGAATCCATTGGATCAAACTAATTTGAAATCAAATCGTCATAGTCTCTTAGGCGATTTGTTGTGTATGAACAGCTTTTAAATCATTTTTTGTGTTTAATTACCAAATATTTTTTACTCCTTGAATAGGTATTATACATATTTAAAGCATATGAATCCCTTGGATCAAAGTTATTTCAAATAAAAGGGTAAAATCGTCATAGTCTCTTAGGCGATTTGTGGTGTATGTACACCTTTGAAATCATTTGTTGTGCTTAATTACCAAATATTTTTGACTCATTTAATAGGTATTAGATATATTTAAAGCATATGAATCCCTTGTAGCAAACGCATTTCAAATCAAAGGGTAAAATCGTCATAGTAGGTTAGACAATTTATGGTGTATGAACACCATTTCAAATAATTTGTTGTGCTTAATTACCAAATATTTTTAACCCCTTGAATAGGTATTAGATATATTTAAAGCATATGAATCTCTTGGATCAAACGCATTTTAAAGCAAAGGGTAAAATCGTCATAGTCTCTTAGGCGATTTATGGTGTATGAACACCTTTTACATAATTTGTTGTGTTTAATTAGAAAATATTTTTAACTCCTTGAATGGTATTAGATATATATAAAGCATATAAATCCCTTGGATCAAACTCACTTCAAATCAAAGGGTAAAATCGTCATAGTCTCTAAGGCGATTTATGGTGTAAGAACACATTTCAAATCATTTTTTCTCCTTAATAACCAAATATTTTAGACTCTACAAATAGGTATTAGATATATTTAAAGCATATGAATCCTTTGGATCTAACTCATTTGAAATCAAAGGGTAAAATCGTTATAGTCTCTTAGGCGATTTGTTGTGTATGAACACCTTTTAAATCATTAGTTGTGCTTACTTACCAAAATTTTTGACTCCTTTAATAGTTATTTGATATATTTAAGGCATATAAATCACTTGGATCAAACTCATTTCAAATCAAAAGGTAAAATCGTTATAGTCTCTTAGGCGATTTGTATTGTATTAACACCTTTCAAATCATTTGTTCAGCTTAATTACCAAATAATTTTGACTCCTTGAATAAGTATTATATGTATTTAAAGCATATGAATCCCTTGGAAAAAACGCATGTCAAATCAAAGGGTAAAATCGTCATTGTTGTAACATATTAGAAGAAGACACGTGGTCCAGCCAAAGATTGCCACGTGGCCCAATGGGCTGATGACACGTGGCCCGAACCTATTTGACACTTGGCAGCGTGCTAACGGGGAGCTAATGATGTCACCAAAGCTGCAAACAAGAGGCCCAATTATTCATTAAAGGAAGGAATAATCAGCCCAAAATCCCCTAAAGAGGAAGAATGTGATTGTATAAAGGGCTTAGGACAATCAGACTATGGCAAGTGTCGCTTTCCCATTGCCCGACCAATCACATCTCGCCATTCTAGTTTGCACCTTTCTATACATAGATACTATAAATAGTTCCTCATAATCAGGTATAAAGGGGCAACTACTCTCTCTTAAACTTACTCTGTCAAAATTCATACCCAGATTTTATCTATTGATTACTGACTTAAGCATCGGAGAGGGAATCAAACCCAAACCTCCGGTTTGATTTTCCCCTTTTGCAGGTTCGGGAACGAAATGACATTTCTGCACAAGCCTCCCAAAATTATCCACCCTACACCTGTCCACCATTAAGACTAATACCGTTACTTTCAGAAGTTTAATTAAAACAGTCATAGTCGCTTAGACGATTTATGTTGTATGAACACCATTCAAATCATTTGTTATGCTTAATTACCAATTTTTTTTGACTCCTTGAATAATTATGAGATATATTTAAAGCATATGAATCTCTTGGATCAAACTCATTTCAAATCAAAGGGTAAAATCGTCATAGTCTCTTAGGAGATTTGTGGTGTATGAACACCATTCAAATCATTGTTTGTGCTTAATTACCAATTGTTTTGACTCCTTGAATAGGTATTAGATATATTTAAAGGATATGAATCCCTTGCATCAAACTCATTTTAAATCAAAGGGTAAAATCGTCATAGTCTCTTAGGCTATTTGTGTGGTATGTACACCTTACAAATCATTTGTTGTGCTTAATTACCAAATATTTTTGACTCCTTGGATAGGTATTAGATAAATTTAAAGCATATGAATCCCTTGGATCAAACGCATTTCAAATCAAAGGGTAAAATCGCCATAGTCTCTTAGGCGATTTGTGGTGTATGAACACCTTTGAAATCATTTGTTGTGCTTAATGACCAAATATTTTTGACTCCTTGAATTAGTATTAGATATATTAAAAGCATATGAATCCCTTGGATCAAACTCATTTAAAATCAAAGCGTAAAATCGTCAGTCTCTTAGGCAATTCGTGGTGTATGAACACCTTTCAAATCCTTTGTTGTGCTTAATTACAGAATATTTTTGACTCCTTTAATAGGTATTAGATATATTGAAATCATATGAATCCCTTGGATATAACTCATTTAAAATCAAAGAGCAAAATCGTCATAGACTCTTAGGAGATTTGTGGTGTAAGAACACATTTCAAATCATTATTTCTCCTTTATAACCAAATATTTTAGACTCTAGAATTAGGTATTACATATATTTAAAGCATATGAATCCCTTGGATCAAACTCATTTGAAATCAAAAGGTAAAATCGTGATAGTCTCTTAGGCGATTTGTTGTGTATGAACACCTTTTAGATCATTTGTTGTGCTTAATTACCAAATATGTTTTACTCCTTGAATATGTATTAGATATATTTAAAGCATATGAATCCCTTGGATCAAACTCATTTCAAATAAAAGGGTTAAATCGTCATAGTCTCTTAGGCGAATTGTGGTATATGTATACCTTTCAAATCATTTGTTGTGCTTAATTACCAAATATTTTTGACTCCTTGAATAGGTATTAGAAATATTTAAAGCATACGAATCCCTTGGATCAAACGCATGTCAAATCAAAGGCTAAAATTATCATAGTCTCTTTAGGCAATTTGTGGTGTATGAACACCATTCAAGTCATTTTTTGTGCTTAATTACCAATTGTTTTGACTCCCTGAATGGGTATTAGATATATTTAAAGCATATGAATCCCTTGTAACAAACGCATTTCAAATCAAAGGGTAAAATTGTCATAGTCGCTTAGACGATTTATGTTGTATGAACACCATTCAAATTATTTGTTGTGCTTAATTACCAAATGTTTTTTACTCTTGAATAATTATTATATATATTTAAAGCATATGAATCTCTTGGATCAAACTCATTTCAAATCAAAGGGTAAAATCGTCATAGTCTCTTAGACGATTTGTGGTGTATGTACACCTTACAAATTATTTGCTGTGCTTAATTACCAAATATTTTTGCCTGCTTGATTATGTATTAGTTATATTTAAAGCATACGAATCCCTTGGATCAAACGCCTTTCAAATCAAAGGGTAAAATCGTCATAGTCTCTTAGGCGATTTGTGGTGTATGTACATCTTGCAAATAATTTGTTATGCTTAATGACCAAATATTTTTGACTCCTTTAATAGGTATTAGATATATTTAAAGCATATAAATCCCTTGGATCAAACTCATTTAAAATCAAAGGGTAAAATCGTTAGTCTCTTAGGCGATTCGTGGTGTATGAACACCTTTCAAATCATTTGTTGTGCTTAATTACCAAATATTTTTAACTCCTTTAATAGGTATTAGATATATCTAAAGCATATGAATCCCTTGGATCAAACGCATTTCAAATCAAAGGGTAAAATCGTAATAGTCTCTTAGGAGATTTGTTGTGTATGAACTCCTTTTAAATAATTTGTTGTGCTTTATTACCAAATATTTTTGACTCCTTGATAGGTATTAGATATATATAAAGCATATGAATCCCTTGGATCAAACTCATTTCAAATCAAAGGGTAAAATCGTCATAGTCTCTTTGGCGATTTATGGTGTAAGAACACATTTCAAATCATTTTTTTCCTTAATAACCAAATATTTTAGACTCTATAATTAGGTATTAGAGATATTTAAAGCATATGAATCCCTTGGATCATACTCATTTGAAATCAAAGGATAAAATCGTCATAGTGTCTTAGGCGATTTATGGTGTTTGAACACCTTTCAAATCATTGTGCTTAGTTACCAGATATTTTTAATCCTTGAATAGGTATTAGATATATTTAAACCATATGAATCTTTTGGATCAAACTCATTTGAAATCAAATCGTCATAGTCTCTTAGGCGATTTGTTGTGTATGAATAGCTTTTAAATCATTTTTTGTGTTTAATTACCAAATATTTTTTACTCCTTCAATAGGTATTAGATATATTTAAATCATATGAATCCCTTGGATCAAAGTTATTTCAAATAAAAGGGTAAAATCGTCATAGACTCTTAGGCGATTTGTGGTGTATGTACACCTTTCAAATCATTTGTTGTGCTTAATTACCAAATATTTTTGACTTCTTTAATAGGTATTAGATATATTTAAAGCATATGAATCCCTTGTAGCAAACGCATTTCAAATCAATGGGTAAAATCGTTATAGTAGGTTAGACGATTTATGGTGTATGAACATCATTCAAATAATTTTTGTGCTTAATTACCAAATATTTTTAACCCCTTGAATAGGTATTAGATATATTTAAAGCATATGAATCTCTTGGATCAAACGCATTTTAAATCAAAGGGTAAAATCGTCACAGTCTTTTAGGCGATTTATGGTGTATGAACAACTTTTACATAATTTGTTGTGCTTAATTACCAAATATTTTTTACTCCTTGAATGGTATTAGATATATATAAAGCATATGAATCTCTTGGATCAAACTCACTTCAAATCAAAGGGTAAAATCGTCATAGTCTCTAAGGCGATTTATGGGGTAAGAACTCATTTCAAATCATTTTTTCTCCTTAATAACCAAATATTTTAGACACTACAAATAGGTATTAGATATATTTAAAGCATATGAATCCTTTGGATCTAACTCATTTGAAATCAAAGGGTAAAATCGTTATAGTCTCTTAGGCGATTTGTTGTGTATGAACACCTTTTAAATCATTTGTTGTGCTTACTTCCCAAATGTTTTTGACTCCTTCAATAGGTATTAGATATATTTAAGGCATATAAATCATTTGGATCAAACTCATTTCAAATTGTAAAGGTAAAATCGTCATAGTTTTTTAAGCGATTTGTATTGTATTAACACCTTTCAAATCATTTGTTCAGCTTAATTACCAAATAATTTTGACTCCATGAATAAGTATTATATATATTTAAAGCATATGAATCCCTTGGAAAAAACGCATTTCAAATCAAAGGGTAAAATCGTCATGGTTGTAACATATTAGAAGAAGACACGTGGTCCAGCCAAAGATTGCCACGTGGCCCAATGTGCTGATGACACGTGGCCCACCCCTATTTGACACTTGGCAGCGTGCTAAAGGGGAGCTAATGATGTCACTAAAACTGCAAACAAGAGGCCCAATTATTCATTAAAGGAAGGAATAATCAGCCCAAAATCCCCTAAAGAGGAAGAACGTGATTGTATAAAGGGCTTAGGACAATCAGACTATGGCAAGTGTCGCTCTCCCATTGCCCGACCAATCACATCTCGCCATTCTAGGGTGCACCTTTCTATACATAGATACTATAAATAATTCCTCACAATCAGGTAAAAAGGGACAACTACTCTCTCTTAAACTTACTCTGTCAAAATTCATACCCAGATTTTATCTATTGATTACTGACTTAAGCATCGGAGAGGGAATCAAACCCAAACCTCCGGTTTGATTTTCCCCTTTTGGAGTTTCGGGAACGAAACGACATTTCTGCACAAGCCTCCCAAAATTATCCACCCTACACCTGTCCACCATTAAGACTAATACCGTTACTTTCAGAAGTTTACTTAAAACAGTCATAGTCGCTTAGACGATTTATGTTGTATGAACACCATTCAAATCATTTGTTGTGCTTAATTACCAATTTTTTTTGACTCCTTCAATAATTATGAGATATATTTAAAGCATATGAATCTCTTGGATCAAACTCATTTCAAATCAAAGGGTAAAATCGTCACAGTCTCTTAGACGATTTGTGTTGTATGTACACCTTACAAATCATTTTTTGTTCTTGATTACCAAATATTTTTGACTGCTTGAATAGGTATTAGATATATTTAAAGCATACGAATCCCTTGGATCAAACGCATTTCAAATCAAAGGGTAAAATCGTCATAGTCTCTAAGGCGATTTATGGTGTAAGAACACATTTCAAATCATTTTTTCTCCTTAATAACCAAATATTTTAGACTCTAAAAATAGGTATTAGATATATTTAAAGCATATGAATCCTTTGGATCTAACTCATTTGAAATCAAAGGGTAAAATCGTTATAGTCTCCTAGGCGATTTGTTGTGTATGAACACCTTTTAAATCATTTGTTGTGCTTACTTACCAAATTTTTTGACTCCTTTAATAGTTATTTGATATATTTAAGGCATATAAATCACTTGGATCAAACTCATTTCAAATCAAAAGGTAAAATCGTCATAGTCTCTTAGGCGATTTGTATTGTATTAACACCTTTCAAATCATTTGTTCAGCTTAATTACCAAATAATTTTGACTCCTTGAATAAGTATTATATATATTTAAAGCATATGAATCCCTTGGAAAAAACGCATGTCAAATCAAAGGGTAAAATCGTCATTGTTGTAACATATTAGAAGAAGACACGTGGTCCAGCCAAAGATTGCCACGTGGCCCAATGGGCTGATGACACGTGGCCCGCCCCTATTTGACACTTGGCAGCGTGCTAACGGGGAGCTAATGATGTCACCAAAGCTGTAAACAAGAGGCCCAATTATTCATTAAAGGAAGGAATAATCAGCCCAAAATCCCCAAAGAGGAAGAATGTGATTGTATAAAGGGCTTAGGACAATCAGACTATTGCAAGTGTCGCTTTCCCATTGCCCGACCAATCACATCTCGCCATTCTAGTTTGCACCTTTCTATACATAGATACTATAAATAGTTCCTCATAATCAGGTATAAAGGGGCAACTACTCTCTCTTAAACTTACTCTGTCAAAATTCATACCCAGATTTTATCTATTGATTACTGACTTAAGCATCGGAGAGGGAATCAAACCCAAACCTCCGGTTTGATTTTCCCCCTTTGCAGGTTCGGGAACGAAATGACATTTCTGCACAAGCCTCCCAAAATTATCAACCCTACACCTGTCCGCCATTAAGACTAATACCGTTACTTTCAGAAGTTTACTTAAAACAGTCATAGTCGCTTAGACGATTTATGTTGTATGAACACCATTCAAATCATTTGTTATGCTTAATTACCAATTTTTTTGACTCCTTGAATAATTATGAGATATATTTAAAGCATATGAATCTCTTGGATCAAACTCATTTCAAATCAAAGGGTAAAATCGTCATAGTCTCTTAGGAGATTTGTGGTGTATGAACACCATTCAAATCATTGTTTGTGCTTAATTACCAATTGTTTTGACTCCTTGAATAGGTATTAGATATATTTAAAGGATATGAATCCCTTGCATCAAACTCATTTCAAATCAAAGGGTAAAATCGTCATAGTCTCTTAGGCTATTTGTGTGGTATGTACACCTTACAAATCATTTGTTGTGCTTAATTACCAAATATTTTTGACTCCTTGGATAGGTATTAGATAAATTTAAAGCATATGAATCCCTTGGATCAAACGCATTTCAAATCAAAGGGTAAAATCGCCATAGTCTCTTAGGCGATTTGTGGTGTATGAACACCTTTGAAATCATTTGTTGTGCTTAATGACCAAATATTTTTGACTCCTTGAATTAGTATTAGATATATTAAAAGCATATGAATCCCTTGGATCAAACTCATTTAAAATCAAAGCGTAAAATCGTCAGTCTCTTAGGCAATTCGTGGTGTATGAACACCTTTCAAATCCTTTGTTGTGCTTAATTACAGAATATTTTTGACTCCTTTAATAGGTATTAGATATATTGAAAGCATATGAATCCCTTGGATATAACTCATTTAAAATCAAAGAGCAAAATCGTCATAGACTCTTAGGAGATTTGTGGTGTAAGAACACATTTCAAATCATTATTTCTCCTTTATAACCAAATATTTTAGACTCTAGAATTAGGTATTACATATATTTAAAGCATATGAATCCCTTGGATCAAACTCATTTGAAATCAAAAGGTAAAATCGTGATAGTCTCTTAGGCCATTTGTTGTGTATGAACACCTTTTAGATCATTTGTTGTGCTTAATTACCAAATATGTTTTACTCCTTGAATATGTATTAGATATATTTAAAGCATATGAATCCCTTGGATCAAACTCATTTCAAATAAAAGGGTTAAATCGTCATAGTCTCTTAGGCGATTTGTGGTATATGTATACCTTTCAAATCATTTGTTGTGCTTAATTACCAAATATTTTTGACTCCTTGAATAGGTATTAGATATATTTAAAGCATACGAATCCCTTGGATCAAACGCATTTCAAATCAAAGGCTAAAATTATCATAGTCTCTTTAGGCAATTTGTGGTGTATGAACACCATTCAAGTCATTTTTTGTGCTTAATTACCAATTGTTTTGACTCCTTGAATGGGTATTAGATATATTTAAAGCATATGAATCCCTTGTAACAAACGCATTTCAAATCAAAGGGTAAAATTGTCATAGTCGCTTAGACGATTTATGTTGTACGAACACCATTCAAATCATTTGTTGTGCTTAATTACCAAATGTTTTTGACTCTTGAATAATTATTATATATATTTAAAGCATATGATTCTCTTGGATCAAACTCATTTCAAATCAAAGGGTAAAATCGTCATAGTCTCTTAGACGATTTGTGGTGTATGTACACCTTACAAATTATTTGCTGTGCTTAATTACCAAATATTTTTGACTGCTTGATTATGTATTAGTTATATTTAAAGCATACGAATCCCTTGGATCAAACGCCTTTCAAATCAAAGGGTAAAATCGTCATAGTCTCTAAGGCGATTTATGGTGTAAGAACACATTTCAAATCATTTTTTCTCCTTAATAACCAAATATTTTAGACTCTACAAATAGGTATTAGATATATTTAAAGCATATGAATCCTTTGGATCTAACTCATTTGAAATCAAAGGGTAAAATCGTTATAGTCTCTTAGGCGATTTGTTGTGTATGAACACCTTTTAAATCATTTGTTGTGCTTACTTACCAAATTTTTTGACTCCTTTAATAGTTATTTGATATATTTAAGGCATATAAATCACTTGGATCAAACTCATTTCAAATCAAAAGGTAAAATCGTCATAGTCTCTTAGGCGATTTGTATTGTATTAACACCTTTCAAATCTTTTGACTCCTTGAATAAGTATTATATATATTTAAAGCATATGAATCCCTTGGAAAAAACGCATGTCAAATCAAAGGGTAAAATCGTCATTGTTGTAACATATTAGAAGAAGACACGTGGTCCAGCCAAAGATTGCCACGTGGCCCAATGGGCTGATGACACGTGGCCCGCCCCTATTTGACACTTGGCAGCGTGCTAACGGGGAGCTAATGATGTCACCAAAGCTGCAAACAAGAGGCCCAATTATTCATTAAAGGAAGGAATAATCAGCCCAAAATCCCCTAAAGAGGAAGAATGTGATTGTATAAAGGGCTTAGGACAATCAGACTATGGCAAGTGTCGCTTTCCCATTGCCCGACCAATCACATCTCGCCATTCTAGTTTGCACCTTTCTATACATAGATACTATAAATAGTTCCTCATAATCAGGTATAAAGGGGCAACTACTCTCTCTTAAACTTACTCTGTCAAAATTCATACCCAGATTTTATCTATTGATTACTGACTTAAGCATCGGAGAGGGAATCAAACCCAAACCTCCGGTTTGATTTTCCCCTTTTGCAGGTTCGGGAACGAAATGACATTTCTGCACAAGCCTCCCAAAATTATCAACCCTACACCTGTCCGCCATTAAGACTAATACCGTTACTTTCAGAAGTTTACTTAAAACAGTCATAGTCGCTTAGACGATTTATGTTGTATGAACACCATTCAAATCATTTGTTATGCTTAATTACCAATGTTTTTTGACTCCTTGAATAATTATGAGATATATTTAAAGCATATGAATCTCTTGGATCAAACTCATTTCAAATCAAAGGGTAAAATCGTCATAGTCTCTTAGGAGATTTGTGGTGTATGAACACCATTCAAATCATTGTTTGTGCTTAATTACCAATTGTTTTGACTCCTTGAATAGGTATTAGATATATTTAAAGGATATGAATCCCTTGCATCAAACTCATTTCAAATCAAAGGGTAAAATCGTCATAGTCTCTTAGGCTATTTGTGTGGTATGTACACCTTACAAATCATTTGTTGTGCTTAATTACCAAATATTTTTGACTCCTTGGATAGGTATTAGATAAATTTAAAGCATATGAATCCCTTGGATCAAACGCATTTCAAATCAAAGGGTAAAATCGCCATAGTCTCTTAGGCGATTTGTGGTGTATGAACACCTTTGAAATCATTTGTTGTGCTTAATGACCAAATATTTTTGACTCCTTGAATTAGTATTAGATATATTAAAAGCATATGAATCCCTTGGATCAAACTCATTTAAAATCAAAGCGTAAAATCGTCAGTCTCTTAGGCAATTCGTGGTGTATGAACACCTTTCAAATCCTTTGTTGTGCTTAATTACAGAATATTTTTGACTCCTTTAATAGGTATTAGATATATTGAAAGCATATGAATCCCTTGGATATAACTCATTTAAAATCAAAGAGCAAAATCGTCATAGACTCTTAGGAGATTTGTGGTGTAAGAACACATTTCAAATCATTATTTCTCCTTTATAACCAAATATTTTAGACTCTAGAATTAGGTATTACATATATTTAAAGCATATGAATCCCTTGGATCAAACTCATTTGAAATCAAAAGGTAAAATCGTGATAGTCTCTTAGGCCATTTGTTGTGTATGAACACCTTTTAGATCATTTGTTGTGCTTAATTACCAAATATGTTTTACTCCTTGAATATGTATTAGATATATTTAAAGCATATGAATCCCTTGGATCAAACTCATTTCAAATAAAAGGGTTAAATCGTCATAGTCTCTTAGGCGATTTGTGGTATATGTATACCTTTCAAATCATTTGTTGTGCTTAATTACCAAATATTTTTGACTCCTTGAATAGGTATTAGATATATTTAAAGCATACGAATCCCTTGGATTAAACGCATTTCAAATCAAAGGCTAAAATTATCATAGTCTCTTTAGGCAATTTGTGGTGTATGAACACCATTCAAGTCATTTTTTGTGCTTAATTACCAATTGTTTTGACTCCTTGAATGGGTATTAGATATATTTAAAGCATATGAATCCCTTGTAACAAACGCATTTCAAATCAAAGGGTAAAATTGTCATAGTCGCTTAGACGATTTATGTTGTACGAACACCATTCAAATCATTTGTTGTGCTTAATTACCAAATATTTTTGACTCTTGAATAATTATTATATATATTTAAAGCATATGATTCTCTTGGATCAAACTCATTTCAAATCAAAGGGTAAAATCGTCATAGTCTCTTAGACGATTTGTGGTGTATGTACACCTTACAAATTATTTGCTGTGCTTAATTACCAAATATTTTTGACTGCTTGATTATGTATTAGTTATATTTAAAGCATACGAATCCCTTGGATCAAACGCCTTTCAAATCAAAGGGTAAAATCGTCATAGTCTCTAAGGCGATTTATGGTGTAAGAACACATTTCAAATCATTTTTTCTCCTTAATAACCAAATATTTTAGACTCTACAAATAGGTATTAGATATATTTAAAGCATATGAATCCTTTGGATCTAACTCATTTGAAATCAAAGGGTAAAATCGTTATAGTCTCTTAGGCGATTTGTTGTGTATGAACACCTTTTAAATCATTTGTTGTGCTTACTTACCAAATTTTTTGACTCCTTTAATAGTTATTTGATATATTTAAGGCATATAAATCACTTGGATCAAACTCATTTCAAATCAAAAGGTAAAATCGTCATAGTCTCTTAGGCGATTTGTATTGTATTAACACCTTTCAAATCATTTGTTCAGCTTAATTACCAAATAATTTTGACTCCTTGAATAAGTATTATATATATTTAAAGCATATGAATCCCTTGGAAAAAACGCATGTCAAATCAAAGGGTAAAATCGTCATTGTTGTAACATATTAGAAGAAGACACGTGGTCCAGCCAAAGATTGCCACGTGGCCCAATGGGCTGATGACACGTGGCCCGCCCCTATTTGACACTTGGCAGCGTGCTAACGGGGAGCTAATGATGTCACCAAAGCTGCAAACAAGAGGCCCAATTATTCATTAAAGGAAGGAATAATCAGCCCAAAATCCCCTAAAGAGGAAGAATGTGATTGTATAAAGGGCTTAGGACAATCAGACTATGGCAAGTGTCGCTTTCCCATTGCCCGACCAATCACATCTCGCCATTCTAGTTTGCACCTTTCTATACATAGATACTATAAATAGTTCCTCATAATCAGGTATAAAGGGGCAACTACTCTCTCTTAAACTTACTCTGTCAAAATTCATACCCAGATTTTATCTATTGATTACTGACTTAAGCATCGGAGAGGGAATCAAACCCAAACCTCCGGTTTGATTTTCCCCTTTTGCAGGTTCGGGAACGAAATGACATTTCTGCACAAGCCTCCCAAAATTATCAACCCTACACCTGTCCGCCATTAAGACTAATACCGTTACTTTCAGAAGTTTACTTAAAACAGTCATAGTCGCTTAGACGATTTATGTTGTATGAACACCATTCAAATCATTTGTTATGCTTAATTACCAATTTTTTTTGACTCCTTGAATAATTATGAGATATATTTAAAGCATATGAATCTCTTGGATCAAACTCATTTCAAATCAAAGGGTAAAATCGTCATAGTCTCTTAGGAGATTTGTGGTGTATGAACACCATTCAAATCATTGTTTGTGCTTAATTACCAATTGTTTTGACTCCTTGAATAGGTATTAGATATATTTAAAGGATATGAATCCCTTGCATCAAACTCATTTCAAATCAAAGGGTAAAATCGTCACAGTCTCTTAGGCTATTTGTGTGGTATGTACACCTTACAAATCATTTGTTGTGCTTAATTACCAAATATTTTTGACTCCTTGGATAGGTATTAGATAAATTTAAAGCATATGAATCCCTTGGATCAAACGCATTTCAAATCAAAGGGTAAAATCGCCATAGTCTCTTAGGCGATTTGTGGTGTATGAACACCTTTGAAATCATTTGTTGTGCTTAATGACCAAATATTTTTGACTCCTTGAATTAGTATTAGATATATTAAAAGCATATGAATCCCTTGGATCAAACTCATTTAAAATCAAAGCGTAAAATCGTCAGTCTCTTAGGCAATTCGTGGTGTATGAACACCTTTCAAATCCTTTGTTGTGCTTAATTACAGAATATTTTTGACTCCTTTAATAGGTATTAGATATATTGAAAGCATATGAATCCCTTGGATATAACTCATTTAAAATCAAAGAGCAAAATCGTCATAGACTCTTAGGAGATTTGTGGTGTAAGAACACATTTCAAATCATTATTTCTCCTTTATAACCAAATATTTTAGACTCTAGAATTAGGTATTACATATATTTAAAGCATATGAATCCCTTGGATCAAACTCATTTGAAATCAAAAGGTAAAATCGTGATAGTCTCTTAGGCCATTTGTTGTGTATGAACACCTTTTAGATCATTTGTTGTGCTTAATTACCAAATATGTTTTACTCCTTGAATATGTATTAGATATATTTAAAGCATATGAATCCCTTGGATCAAACTCATTTCAAATAAAAGGGTTAAATCGTCATAGTCTCTTAGGCGATTTGTGGTATATGTATACCTTTCAAATCATTTGTTGTGCTTAATTACCAAATATTTTTGACTCCTTGAATAGGTATTAGATATATTTAAAGCATACGAATCCCTTGGATCAAACGCATTTCAAATCAAAGGCTAAAATTATCATAGTCTCTTTAGGCAATTTGTGGTGTATGAACACCATTCAAGTCATTTTTTGTGCTTAATTACCAATTGTTTTGACTCCTTGAATGGGTATTAGATATATTTAAAGCATATGAATCCCTTGTAACAAACGCATTTCAAATCAAAGGGTAAAATTGTCATAGTCGCTTAGACGATTTATGTTGTACGAACACCATTCAAATCATTTGTTGTGCTTAATTACCAAATGTTTTTGACTCTTGAATAATTATTATATATATTTAAAGCATATGATTCTCTTGGATCAAACTCATTTCAAATCAAAGGGTAAAATCGTCATAGTCTCTTAGACGATTTGTGGTGTATGTACACCTTACAAATTATTTGCTGTGCTTAATTACCAAATATTTTTGACTGCTTGATTATGTATTAGTTATATTTAAAGCATACGAATCCCTTGGATCAAACGCCTTTCAAATCAAAGGGTAAAATCGTCATAGTCTCTAAGGCGATTTATGGTGTAAGAACACATTTCAAATCATTTTTTCTCCTTAATAACCAAATATTTTAGACTCTACAAATAGGTATTAGATATATTTAAAGCATATGAATCCTTTGGATCTAACTCATTTGAAATCAAAGGGTAAAATCGTTATAGTCTCTTAGGCGATTTGTTGTGTATGAACACCTTTTAAATCATTTGTTGTGCTTACTTACCAAATTTTTTGACTCCTTTAATAGTTATTTGATATATTTAAGGCATATAAATCACTTGGATCAAACTCATTTCAAATCAAAAGGTAAAATCGTCATAGTCTCTTAGGCGATTTGTATTGTATTAACACCTTTCAAATCATTTGTTCAGCTTAATTACCAAATATTTTTGACTCCTTGAATAAGTATTATATATATTTAAAGCATATGAATCCCTTGGAAAAAACGCATGTCAAATCAAAGGGTAAAATCGTCATTGTTGTAACATATTAGAAGAAGACACGTGGTCCAGCCAAAGATTGCCACGTGGCCCAATGGGCTGATGACACGTGGCCCGCCCCTATTTGACACTTGGCAGCGTGCTAACGGGGAGCTAATGATGTCACCAAAGCTGCAAACAAGAGGCCCAATTATTCATTAAAGGAAGGAATAATCAGCCCAAAATCCCCTAAAGAGGAAGAATGTGATTGTATAAAGGGCTTAGGACAATCAGACTATGGCAAGTGTCGCTTTCCCATTGCCCGACCAATCACATCTCGCCATTCTAGTTTGCACCTTTCTATACATAGATACTATAAATAGTTCCTCATAATCAGGTATAAAGGGGCAACTACTCTCTCTTAAACTTACTCTGTCAAAATTCATACCCAGATTTTATCTATTGATTACTGACTTAAGCATCGGAGAGGGAATCAAACCCAAACCTCCGGTTTGATTTTCCCCTTTTGCAGGTTCGGGAACGAAATGACATTTCTGCACAAGCCTCCCAAAATTATCAACCCTACACCTGTCCGCCATTAAGACTAATACCGTTACTTTCAGAAGTTTACTTAAAACAGTCATAGTCGCTTAGACGATTTATGTTGTATGAACACCATTCAAATCATTTGTTATGCTTAATTACCAATTTTTTTGACTCCTTGAATAATTATGCGATATATTTAAAGCATATGAATCTCTTGGATCAAACTCATTTCAAATCAAAGGGTAAAATCGTCATAGTCTCTTAGGAGATTTGTGGTGTATGAACACCATTCAAATCATTGTTTGTGCTTAATTACCAATTGTTTTGACTCCTTGAATAGGTATTAGATATATTTAAAGGATATGAATCCCTTGCATCAAACTCATTTCAAATCAAAGGGTAAAATCGTCATAGTCTCTTAGGCTATTTGTGTGGTATGTACACCTTACAAATCATTTGTTGTGCTTAATTACCAAATATTTTTGACTCCTTGGATAGGTATTAGATAAATTTAAAGCATATGAATCCCTTGGATCAAACGCATTTCAAATCAAAGGGTAAAATCGCCATAGTCTCTTAGGCGATTTGTGGTGTATGAACACCTTTGAAATCATTTGTTGTGCTTAATGACCAAATATTTTTGACTCCTTGAATTAGTATTAGATATATTAAAAGCATATGAATCCCTTGGATCAAACTCATTTAAAATCAAAGCGTAAAATCGTCAGTCTCTTAGGCAATTCGTGGTGTATGAACACCTTTCAAATCCTTTGTTGTGCTTAATTACAGAATATTTTTGACTCCTTTAATAGGTATTAGATATATTGAAAGCATATGAATCCCTTGGATATAACTCATTTAAAATCAAAGAGCAAAATCGTCATAGACTCTTAGGAGATTTGTGGTGTAAGAACACATTTCAAATCATTATTTCTCCTTTATAACCAAATATTTTAGACTCTAGAATTAGGTATTACATATATTTAAAGCATATGAATCCCTTGGATCAAACTCATTTGAAATCAAAAGGTAAAATCGTGATAGTCTCTTAGGCCATTTGTTGTGTATGAACACCTTTTAGATCATTTGTTGTGCTTAATTACCAAATATGTTTTACTCCTTGAATATGTATTAGATATATTTAAAGCATATGAATCCCTTGGATCAAACTCATTTCAAATAAAAGGGTTAAATCGTCATAGTCTCTTAGGCGATTTGTGGTATATGTATACCTTTCAAATCATTTGTTGTGCTTAATTACCAAATATTTTTGACTCCTTGAATAGGTATTAGATATATTTAAAGCATACGAATCCCTTGGATCAAACGCATTTCAAATCAAAGGCTAAAATTATCATAGTCTCTTTAGGCAATTTGTGGTGTATGAACACCATTCAAGTCATTTTTTGTGCTTAATTACCAATTGTTTTGACTCCTTGAATGGGTATTAGATATATTTAAAGCATATGAATCCCTTGTAACAAACGCATTTCAAATCAAAGGGTAAAATTGTCATAGTCGCTTAGACGATTTATGTTGTACGAACACCATTCAAATCATTTATTGTGCTTAATTACCAAATGTTTTTGACTCTTGAATAATTATTATATATATTTAAAGCATATGATTCTCTTGGATCAAACTCATTTCAAATCAAAGGGTAAAATCGTCATAGTCTCTTAGACGATTTGTGGTGTATGTACACCTTACAAATTATTTGCTGTGCTTAATTACCAAATATTTTTGACTGCTTGATTATGTATTAGTTATATTTAAAGCATACGAATCCCTTGGATCAAACGCCTTTCAAATCAAAGGGTAAAATCGTCATAGTCTCTAAGGCGATTTATGGTGTAAGAACACATTTCAAATCATTTTTTCTCCTTAATAACCAAATATTTTTGACTCTACAAATAGGTATTAGATATATTTAAAGCATATGAATCCTTTGGATCTAACTCATTTGAAATCAAAGGGTAAAATCGTTATAGTCTCTTAGGCGATTTGTTGTGTATGAACACCTTTTAAATCATTTGTTGTGCTTACTTACCAAATTTTTTGACTCCTTTAATAGTTATTTGATATATTTAAGGCATATAAATCACTTGGATCAAACTCATTTCAAATCAAAAGGTAAAATCGTCATAGTCTCTTAGGCGATTTGTATTGTATTAACACCTTTCAAATCATTTGTTCAGCTTAATTACCAAATAATTTTGACTCCTTGAATAAGTATTATATATATTTAAAGCATATGAATCCCTTGGAAAAAACGCATGTCAAATCAAAGGGTAAAATCGTCATTGTTGTAACATATTAGAAGAAGACACGTGGTCCAGCCAAAGATTGCCACGTGGCCCAATGGGCTGATGACACGTGGCCCGCCCCTATTTGACACTTGGCAGCGTGCTAACGGGGAGCTAATGATGTCACCAAAGCTGCAAACAAGAGGCCCAATTATTCATTAAAGGAAGGAATAATCAGCCCAAAATCCCCTAAAGAGGAAGAATGTGATTGTATAAAGGGCTTAGGACAATCAGACTATGGCAAGTGTCGCTTTCCCATTGCCCGACCAATCACATCTCGCCATTCTAGTTTGCACCTTTCTATACATAGATACTATAAATAGTTCCTCATAATCAGGTATAAAGGGGCAACTACTCTCTCTTAAACTTACTCTGTCAAAATTCATACCCAGATTTTATCTATTGATTACTGACTTAAGCATCGGAGAGGGAATCAAACCCAAACCTCCGGTTTGATTTTCCCCTTTTGCAGGTTCGGGAACGAAATGACATTTCTGCACAAGCCTCCCAAAATTATCAACCCTACACCTGTCCGCCATTAAGACTAATACCGTTACTTTCAGAAGTTTACTTAAAACAGTCATAGTCGCTTAGACGATTTATGTTGTATGAACACCATTCAAATCATTTGTTATGCTTAATTACCAATTTTTTTTGACTCCTTGAATAATTATGCGATATATTTAAAGCATATGAATCTCTTGGATCAAACTCATTTCAAATCAAAGGGTAAAATCGTCATAGTCTCTTAGGAGATTTGTGGTGTATGAACACCATTCAAATCATTGTTTGCGCTTAATTACCAATTGTTTTGACTCCTTGAATAGGTATTAGATATATTTAAAGGATATGAATCCCTTGCATCAAACTCATTTCAAATCAAAGGGTAAAATCGTCATAGTCTCTTAGGCTATTTGTGTGGTATGTACACCTTACAAATCATTTGTTGTGCTTAATTACCAAATATTTTTGACTCCTTGGATAGGTATTAGATAAATTTAAAGCATATGAATCCCTTGGATCAAACGCATTTCAAATCAAAGGGTAAAATCGCCATAGTCTCTTAGGCGATTTGTGGTGTATGAACACCTTTGAAATCATTTGTTGTGCTTAATGACCAAATATTTTTGACTCCTTGAATTAGTATTAGATATATTAAAAGCATATGAATCCCTTGGATCAAACTCATTTAAAATCAAAGCGTAAAATCGTCAGTCTCTTAGGCAATTCGTGGTGTATGAACACCTTTCAAATCCTTTGTTGTGCTTAATTACAGAATATTTTTGACTCCTTTAATAGGTATTAGATATATTGAAAGCATATGAATCCCTTGGATATAACTCATTTAAAATCAAAGAGCAAAATCGTCATAGACTCTTAGGAGATTTGTGGTGTAAGAACACATTTCAAATCATTATTTCTCCTTTATAACCAAATATTTTAGACTCTAGAATTAGGTATTACATATATTTAAAGCATATGAATCCCTTGGATCAAACTCATTTGAAATCAAAAGGTAAAATCGTGATAGTCTCTTAGGCCATTTGTTGTGTATGAACACCTTTTAGATCATTTGTTGTGCTTAATTACCAAATATGTTTTACTCCTTGAATATGTATTAGATATATTTAAAGCATATGAATCCCTTGGATCAAACTCATTTCAAATAAAAGGGTTAAATCGTCATAGTCTCTTAGGCGATTTGTGGTATATGTATACCTTTCAAATCATTTGTTGTGCTTAATTACCAAATATTTTTGACTCCTTGAATAGGTATTAGATATATTTAAAGCATACGAATCCCTTGGATCAAACGCATTTCAAATCAAAGGCTAAAATTATCATAGTCTCTTTAGGCAATTTGTGGTGTATGAACACCATTCAAGTCATTTTTTGTGCTTAATTACCAATTGTTTTGACTCCTTGAATGGGTATTAGATATATTTAAAGCATATGAATCCCTTGTAACAAACGCATTTCAAATCAAAGGGTAAAATTGTCATAGTCGCTTAGACGATTTATGTTGTACGAACACCATTCAAATCATTTGTTGTGCTTAATTACCAAATGTTTTTGACTCTTGAATAATTATTATATATATTTAAAGCATATGATTCTCTTGGATCAAACTCATTTCAAATCAAAGGGTAAAATCGTCATAGTCTCTTAGACGATTTGTGGTGTATGTACACCTTACAAATTATTTGCTGTGCTTAATTACCAAATATTTTTGACTGCTTGATTATGTATTAGTTATATTTAAAGCATACGAATCCCTTGGATCAAACGCCTTTCAAATCAAAGGGTAAAATCGTCATAGTCTCTTAGGCGATTTGTGGTGTATGTACATCTTGCAAATAATTTGTTATGCTTAATGACCAAATATTTTTGACTCCTTTAATAGGTATTAGATATATTTAAAGCATATAAATCCCTTGGATCAAACTCATTTAAAATCAAAGGGTAAAATCGTTAGTCTCTTAGGCGATTCGTGGTGTATGAACACCTTTCAAATCATTTGTTGTGCTTAATTACCAAATATTTTTAACTCCTTTAATAGGTATTAGATATATTTAAAGCATATGAATCCCTTGGATCAAACGCATTTCAAATCAAAGGGTAAAATCGTAATAGTCTCTTAGGAGATTTGTTGTGTATGAACTCCTTTTAAATAATTTGTTGTGCTTTATTACCAAATATTTTTGACTCCTTGATAGGTATTAGATATATATAAAGCATATGAATCCCTTGGATCAAACTCATTTCAAATCAAAGGGTAAAATCGTCATAGTCTCTTTGGCGATTTATGGTGTAAGAACACATTTCAAATCATTTTTTTCCTTAATAACCAAATATTTTAGACTCTATAATTAGGTATTAGAGATATTTAAAGCATATGAATCCCTTGGATCATACTCATTTGAAATCAAAGGATAAAATCGTCATAGTGTCTTAGGCGATTTATGGTGTTTTAACACCTTTCAAATCATTGTGCTTAGTTACCAGATATTTTTAATCCTTGAATAGGTATTAGATATATTTAAACCATATGAATCTTTTGGATCAAACTCATTTGAAATCAAATCGTCATAGTCTCTTAGGCGATTTGTTGTGTATGAATAGCTTTTAAATCATTTTTTGTGTTTAATTACCAAATATTTTTTACTCCTTCAATAGGTATTAGATATATTTAAAGCATATGAATCCCTTGGATCAAAGTTATTTCAAATAAAAGGGTAAAATCGTCATAGACTCTTAGGCGATTTGTGGTGTATCTACACCTTTCAAATCATTTGTTGTGCTTAATTACCAAATATTTTTGACTCCTTTAATAGGTATTAGATATATTTAAAGCATATGAATCCCTTGTAGCAAACGCATTTCAAATCAATGGGTAAAATCGTTATAGTAGGTTAGACGATTTATGGTGTATGAACATCATTCAAATAATTTGTTGTGCTTAATTACCAAATATTTTTAACCCCTTGAATAGGTATTAGATATATTTAAAGCATATGAATCTCTTGGATCAAACGCATTTTAAATCAAAGGGTAAAATCGTCACAGTCTTTTAGGCGATTTATGGTGTATGAACAACTTTTACATAATTTGTTGTGCTTAATTACCAAATATTCATTACTCCTTGAATGGTATTAGATATATATAAAGCATATGAATCCCTTGGATCAAACTCACTTCAAATCAAAGGGTAAAATCGTCATAGTCTCTAAGGCGATTTATGGTGTAAGAACTCATTTCAAATCATTTTTTCTCCTTAATAACCAAATATTTTAGACACTACAAATAGGTATTAGATATATTTAAAGCATATGAATCCTTTGGATCTAACTCATTTGAAATCAAAGGGTAAAATCGTTATAGTCTCTTAGGCGATTTGTTGTGTATGAACACCTTTTAAATCATTTGTTGTGCTTACTTCCCAAATGTTTTTGACTCCTTTAATAGGTATTAGATATATTTAAGGCATATAAATCATTTGGATCAAACTCATTTCAAATTGTAAAGGTAAAATCGTCATAGTCTTTTAGGCGATTTGTATTGTATTAACACCTTTCAAATCATTTGTTCAGCTTAATTACCAAATAATTTTGACTCCTTGAATAAGTATTATATATATTTAAAGCATATGAAGCCCTTGGAAAAAACGCATGTCAAATCAAAGGGTAAAATCGTCATTGTTGTAACATATTAGAAGAAGACACGTGGTCCAGCCAAAGATTGCCACGTGGCCCAATGTGCTGATGACACGTGGCCCACCCCTATTTGACACTTGGCAACGTGCTAAAGGGGAGCTAATGATGTCACCAAAACTGCAAATAAGAGGCCCAATTATTCATTAAAGGAAGGAATAATCAGCCCAAAATCCCCTAAAGAGGAAGAATGTGATTGTATAAAGGGCTTAGGACAATCAGACTATGGCAAGTGTCGCTCTCCCACTGCCCGACCAATCACATCTCGCCATTCTAGGGTGCACCTTTCTATACATAGATACTATAAATAGTTCCTCACAATCAGGTAAAAAGGGACAACTACTCTCTCTTAAACTTACTCTGTCAAAATTCATACCCAGATTTTATCTATTGATTACTGACTTAAGCATCGGAGAGGGAATCAAACCCAAACCTCCGGTTTGATTTTCCCCTTTTGGAGGTTCGGGAACGAAACGACATTTCTGCACAAGCCTCCCAAAATTATCCACCCTACACCTGTCCACCATTAAGACTAATACCGTTACTTTCAGAAGTTTACTTAAAACAGTCATAGTCGCTTAGACGATTTATGTTTTATGAACACCATTCAAATCATTTGTTGTGCTTAATTACCAATTTTTTTTGACTCCTTCAATAATTATGAGATATATTTAAAGCATATGAATCTCTTGGATCAAACTCATTTCAAATCAAAGGGTAAAATCGTCACAGTCTCTTAGACGATTTGTGTTGTATGTACACCTTACAAATCATTTTTTGTTCTTGATTACCAAATATTTTTGACTGCTTAAATAGGTATTAGATATATTTAAAGCATACGAATCCCTTGGATCAAACGCATTTCAAATCAAAGGGTAAAACCGTCATAGTCTCTTAGGAGATTTGTGGTGTATGAACACCATTCAAATCATTTTTTGTGCTTAATTACCAATTGTTTTGACTCCTAGAATATGTATTAGATATATTTAAAGGATATGAATCCCTTGCATCAAACTCATTTCAAATCAAAGGGTAAAATCGTCATAGTCTCTTTAGGCTATTTGTGTGGTATGTACACCTTACAAATCATTTGTTGTGCTTAATTACCAAATATTTTTGACTCCTTGGATAGGTATTAGATAAATTTAAAGCATACGAATCCCTTGGATCAAACGCATTTCAAATCAAAGGGTAAAATCGCCATAGTCTCTTACGCGAATTGTGGTGTATGAACACCTTTCAAATCATTTGTTTTGCTTAATGACCAAATATTTTTGACTCCTTGAATTGGTATTAGATATATCTAAAGCATATGAATCACTTGGATCAAACTCATTTAAAATCAAAGCGTAAAATCGTCAGTCTCTTAGGCGATTCGTGGTGTATGAACACCTTTCAAATCCTTTGTTGTGCTTAATTACAGAATATTTTTTACTCCTTTAATAGGTATTAGATATATTGAAAGCATATGAATCCCTTGGATATAACTCATTTCAAATCAAAGAGCAAAATCGTCATAGACTCTTAGGAGATTTGTGGTGTAATAACACATTTCAAATCATTATTTCTCCTTTATAACCAAATATTTTAGACTCTAGAATTAGGTATTACATATATTTAAAGCATATGAATCCCTTGGATCAAACTCATTTGAAATCAAAAGGTAAAATCGTGATAGTCTCTTAGGCGATTTGTTGCGTATGAACACCTTTTAAATCATTTGTTGTGCTTAATTACCAAATATGTTTTACTCCTTGAATATGTATTAGATATACTTAAATCATATGAATTCCTTGGATCAAACTCATTTCAAATAAAAGGGTAAAATCGTCATAGTCTCTTAGGCGATTTGTGATATATGTATACCTTTCAAATCATTTGTTGTGCTTAATTACCAAATATTTTTGATTCCTTGAATAGGTATTAGATATATTTAAAGCATACGGATCCCTTGGATCAAACACATTTCAAATCAAATGCTAAAATCGTCATAGTCTCTTTAGGAAATTTGTGGTGTATGAACACCATTCAGATCATTTTTTGTGCTTAATTACAAATTGTTTTGACTCCTTGAATGGGTATTAGATATATTTAAAGCATATGAATCCCTTGTAACAAACGCATTTCAAATCAAAGGGTAAAATCGTCATAGTCGCTTAGACGATTTATGTTGTATGAACACCATTCAAATCATTTGTTGTGCTTAATTACCAAATGTTTTTGACTCTTGAATAATTATTATATATATTTAAAGCATATGACTCTCTTGGATCAAACTCATTTCAAATCAAAGGGTAAAATCGTCATAGTCTCTTAGACGATTTGTGGTGTATGTCAACCTTACAAATCATTTGCTGTGCTTCATTACCAAATATTTTTGACTGCTTGAATATGTATTAGATATATTTAAAGCATATGAATCCCTTGGATCAACGCATTTCAAATCAAAGGGTAAAATCGTAATAGTGTCTTAGGCGATTTATGGTGTTTGAACACCTTTCAAATCATTGTGCTTAGTTGCCAGATATTTTTACTCCTTGAATAGGTATTAGATATATTTAAACCATATGAATCCTTTGGATCAAACTCATTTGAAATCAAATCGTCATAGTCTCTTAGGCGATTTGTTGTGTATGAACAGCTTTTAAATCATTTTTTGTGTTTAATTACCAAATATTTTTTACCCCTTGAATAGTTATTAGATATATTTAAAGCATATGAATCCCTTGGATCAAAGTTATTTCAAATAAAAGGGTAAAATCGTCATAGTCTCTTAGGCGATTTGTGGTGTATGTACACCTTTCAAATCATTTGTTGTGCTTAATTACCAAATATTTTTGACTCCTTTAATAGGTATTAGATATATTTAAAGCAAATGAATCCCTTGAAGAAAACGCATTTCAAATCAAAGGGTAAAATCGTCATAGTAGGTTAGACGATTTATGGTGTATGAACACCATTCAAATAAATTGTTGTGCTTAATTACAAAATATTTTTAACCCCTTGAATAGGTATTAGATTTGTTTAAAGCATATGAATCTCTTGGATCAAACGCATTTTAAAACAAAGGGTAAAATCGTCATAGTCTCTTAGGCGATTTATGGTGTATGAACACCTTTTACATAATTTGTTGTGCTTAATTACCAAATATTTTTAACTCCTTGAATGGTATTAGATATATATAAAGCATATGAATCCCTTGGATCAAACTCATTTGAAATCAAAGGGTAAAATCATCATAGTGTCTTAGGCGATTTATGGTGTTTGAACACCTTTCAAATTATTGTGCTTAATTACCAGATATTTTTTACTCCTTGAATAGGTATTAGATATATTTAAACCATATGAATCCTTTGGATCAAACTCATTTGAAATCAAATCGTCATAGTCTCTTAGGCGATTTGTTGTGTATGAACAGCTTTTAAATCATTTTTTGTGTTTAATTACCAAATATTTTTTACTCCTTGAATACGTATTAGATATATTTAAAGCATATGAATCCCTTGGATCAAAGTTATTTCAAATAAAAGGGTAAAATCGTTATAGTCTCTTAGGCGATTTGTGGTGTATGTACACCTTTCAAATCATTTGTTGTGCTTAATTACCAAATATTTTTGACTACTTTAATAGGTATTAGATATATTTAAAGAAAATGAATCCCTTGTAGCAAAAGCATTTCAAATCAAAGGGTAAAATCGTCATAGTAGGTTAGATGATTTATGGTGTATGAACACCATTCAAATAATTTGTTGTGCTTAATTACCAAATATTTTTAACCCCTTGAATAGGTATTAGATATATTTAAAGCATATGAATCTCTTGGATCAAACGCATTTTAAATCAAAGGGTAAAACGTCATAGTCTCTTAGGCGATTTATGGTGTATGAACACCTTTTACATAATTTGTTGTGCTTAATTACCAAATATTTTTAACTCCTTGGATAGGTATTAGAAAAATTTAAAGTATACGAATCCCTTGGATCAAACGCATTTCAAATCCAAGGTTAAAATCGCCATAGTCTCTTAGGCGATTTGTGGTGTATGAACACCTTTCAAATCATTTGTTGTGGTTAATGATCAAATATTTGTGACTCCTTGAATTGGTATTAGATAAATTCAAAGCATATGAATCCCTTGGATCAAACTCATTTAAAATCAAAGCGAAAAATCGTTAGTCTCATAGGCGACTCGTGGTGTATGAACACCTTTCAAATCCTTTAATAGGTATTAGATATATTGAAAGCATACGAATCCCTTGGATCAAACGCATTTCAAATCAAAGGCTAAAATCGTCATAGTCTCTTTCGGCAATTTGTGGTGTATGAACACCATTTAAATCATTTTTTGTGATTAATTACCAATTTTTTTGACTCCTTGAATAGGTATTAGATATATTTAAAGAATATGAATCCCTTGCATCAAACTCATTTCAAATAAAAGGGTAAAATCGTCATAGTCTCTTAGGCGATTTGTGGTGTATGTACACCTTTCAAATCATTTGTTGTGCTTAATTACCAAATATTTTTGACGCCTTGAATGGGTATTAGATAAATTGAAAGCATATGAATTCCTTGGATCAAACGCATTTCAAATCAAAGGGTAAAATCGTCATAGTAGGTTAGATGATTTATGGTGTATGAACACCATTCAAATAATTTTTTGTGCTTAATTACCAAATATTTTTAACCCCTTGAATAGGTATCAGATATATATTTAAAGCATATGAATCTCTTGGATCAAACGCATTTTAAATCAAAGGGTAAAATCGTCATAGTCTCTTAGGCGATTTATGGTGTATGAACACCTTTTACATAATTTGTTATGCTTAATTACCAAATATTATTAACTCCTTGAATGGTATTAGATATATATAAAGCATATGAATCCCTTGGCTCAAACTCACTTCAAATCAAAGGGTAAAATCGTCATAGTCTCTTAGGCGATTTGTATTGTATTAACACCTTTCAAATCATTTGTTCAGCTTAATTACCAAATAATTTTGACTCCTTGAATAAGTATTAGATATATTTAAAGCATATGAATCCCTTGGAAAAAACGCATTTCCAATCAAAGGGTAAAATCGTCATTGTTGTAACATATTAGAAGAAGACACGTGGTCCAGCCAAAGATTGCCACGTGGCCCAATGGGCTGATGACACGTGGCCCACCCCCTCTTTGACACTTGGCAGCGTGCTAGAGGGGAGCTAATGATGTCACCAAAGATGCAAACAAGAGGCCCAATTATTCATTAAAGGAAGGAATAATCAGCCCAAAATCCTCTAAAGAGGAAGAATGTGATTGGATAAAGGGCTTAGGACAATCAGACTATGGCAAGTGTCGCTCCCCATTGCCCGACCAATCACATCTCGCGATTCTAGGGTGCACCTTTCTATACATAGATACTATAAATAGTTCCTCATAATCAGGTAAAAAGGGACAACTACTCTCTCTTAGACTTACACTGTCAAAATTCATACCCATATTTTATCTATTGAATACTGACTTAAGCAACGGAGAGGGAATCAAACCCAAACCTACGGTTTGATTTTCTCCTTTTGCAGGTTCGGGAACGAAAAGACATTTCTGCACAAGCCTCCCAAAATTATCCACCCTACACCTGTCCACCATTAAGACTAATACCGTTACTTTCAGAAGTTTACTTAAAACAGTCATAGTCGCTTAGACGATTTATGTTGTATGAACACCATTCAAATCATTTGTTGTGCTTAATTACCAAATTTTTTTGATTCCTTGAATAATTATGAGATATATTTAAAGCATATGAATCTCTTAGATCAAACTCATTTTAAATCAAAGGGTAAAATCGTCACAGTCTCTTAGACGATTTGTGGTGTATGTACACCTTACAAATCATTTGTTGTGCTTAATTACCAAATATTTTTGACTGCTTGAATAGGTATTAGATATATTTAAAGCATACGAATCCCTTGGATCAAACGCATTTCAAATCAAAGGGTAAAATCGTCATAGTCTCTTAGGAGATTTATGGTGTATGAACACCATTCAAATCATTTTTTGTGCTTAATTACCAATTGTTTTGACTCCTTGAATAGGTATTAGATATATTTAAAGGATATGAATCCCTTGCATCAAACTCATTTCAAATCAAAGGGTAAAATCGTCATAGTCTCTTAGGCTATTTGTGTGGTATGTACACCTTATAAATCATTTATTGTGCTTAATTACCAAATATTATTAACTCCTTGGATAGGTATTAGAAAAATTTAAAGCATACGAATCCCTTGGATCAAACGCATTTGAAATCCAAGGTTAAAATCGCCATAGTCTCTTAGGCGATTTGTGGTGTATGAACACCTTTCAAATCATTTGTTGTGGTTAATGATCAAATATTTTTGACTCCTTGAATTGGTATTAGATAAATTTAAAGCATATGAATCCCTTGGATCAAACTCATTTAAAATCAAAGCGAAAAATCGTCAGTCTCTTAGGCGATTCGTGGTGTATGAACACCTTTCAAATCCTTTGTTGTGCTTAATTACAGAATATTTTTGACTCCTTTAATAGGTATTAGATATATTGAAAGCATACGAATCCCTTGGATCAAACGCATTTCAAATCAAAGGCTAAAATCGTCATAGTCTCTTTCGGCAATTTGTGGTGTATGAACACCATTTAAATCATTTTTTGTGATTAATTACCAATTTTTTTGACTCCTTGAATAGGTATTAGATATATTTAAATAATATGAATCCCTTGCATCAAACTCATTTCAAATAAAAGGGTAAAATCGTCATAGTCTCTTAGGCGATTTGTGGTGTATGTACACCTTTCAAATCATTTGTTGTGCTTAATTACCAAATATTTTTGACGCCTTGAATGGGTATTAGATATATTGAAAGCATATGAATTCCTTGGATCAAACGCATTTCAAATCAAAGGGTAAAATCGTCATAGTAGGTTAGATGATTTATGGTGTATGAACACCATTCAAATAATTTTTTGTGCTTAATTACCAAATATTTTTAACCCCTTGAATAGGTATTAGATATATTTAAAGCATATGAATCTCTTGGATCAAACGCATTTTAAATCAAAGGGTAAAATCGTCATAGTCTCTTAGGCGATTTATGGTGTATGAACACCTTTTACATAATTTGTTATGCTTAATTACCAAATATTATTAACTCCTTGAATGGTATTAGATATATATAAAGCATATGAATCCCTTGGCTCAAACTCACTTCAAATCAAAGGGTAAAATCGTCATAGTCTCTAAGGCGATTTATGGTGTAAGAACAAATTTCAAATCATTTTTTCTCCTTAATAACCAAATATTTTAGACTCTACAAATAGGTATTAGATATATTTAAAGCATATGAATCCTTTGGATCAAACTCATTTGAAATCAAAGGGTAAAATCGTTATAGTCTCTTAGGCGATTTGTGGTGTATGAACACCTTTTAAATCATTTGTTGTGCTTACTTACCAAATGTTTTTGACTCCTTTAATAGGTATTAGATATATTTAAGGCATATAAATCACTTGGATCAAACTCATTTCAAATCAAAAGGTAAAATCGTCATAGTCTCTTAGGCGATTTGTATTGTATTAACACCTTTCAAATCATTTGTTCAGCTTAATTACCAAATAATTTTGACTCCTTGAATAAGTATTAGATATATTTAAAGCATATGAATCCCTTGGAAAAAACGCATTTCCAATCAAAGGGTAAAATCGTCATTGTTGTAACATATTAGAAGAAGACACGTGGTCCAGCCAAAGATTGCCACGTGGCCCAATGGGCTGATGACACGTGGCCCAATGGGCTGATGACACGTGGCCCACCCCCTCTTTGACACTTGGCAGCGTGCTAGAGGGGAGCTAATGATGTCACCAAAGATGCAAACAAGAGGCCCAATTATTCATTAAAGGAAGGAATAATCAGCCCAAAATCCTCTAAAGAGGAAGAATGTGATTGGATAAAGGGCTTAGGACAATCAGACTATGGCAAGTGTCGCTCCCCATTGCCCGACCAATCACATCTCGCGATTCTAGGGTGCACCTTTCTATACATAGATACTATAAATAGTTCCTCATAATCAGGTAAAAAGGGACAACTACTCTCTCTTAGACTTACACTGTCAAAATTCATACCCATATTTTATCTATTGAATACTGACTTAAGCAACGGAGAGGGAATCAAACCCAAACCTACGGTTTGATTTTCTCCTTTTGCAGGTTCGGGAACGAAAAGACATTTCTGCACAAGCCTCCCAAAATTATCCACCCTACACCTGTCCACCATTAAGACTAATACCGTTACTTTCAGAAGTTTACTTAAAACAGTCATAGTCGCTTAGACGATTTATGTTGTATGAACACCATTCAAATCATTTGTTGTGCTTAATTACCAAATTTTTTTGATTCCTTGAATAATTATGAGATATATTTAAAGCATATGAATCTCTTGGATCAAACTCATTTTAAATCAAAGGGTAAAATCGTCACAGTCTCTTAGACGATTTGTGGTGTATGTACACCTTACAAATCATTTGTTGTGCTTAATTACCAAATATTTTTGACTGCTTGAATAGGTATTAGATATATTTAAAGCATACGAATCCCTTGGATCAAACGCATTTCAAATCAAAGGGTAAAATCGTCATAGTCTCTTAGGAGATTTATGGTGTATGAACACCATTCAAATCATTTTTTGTGCTTAATTACCAATTGTTTTGACTCCTTGAATAGGTATTAGATATATTTAAAGGATATGAATCCCTTGCATCAAACTCATTTCAAATCAAAGGGTAAAATCGTCATAGTCTCTTAGGCTATTTGTGTGGTATGTACACCTTATAAATCATTTATTCTGCTTAATTACCAAATATTATTAACTCCTTGGATAGGTATTAGAAAAATTTAAAGCATACGAATCCCTTGGATCAAACGCATTTGAAATCCAAGGTTAAAATCGCCATAGTCTCTTAGGCGATTTGTGGTGTATGAACACCTTTCAAATCATTTGTTGTGGTTAATGATCATATATTTTTGACTCCTTGAATTGGTATTAGATAAATTTAAAGCATATGAATCCCTTGGATCAAACTCATTTAAAATCAAAGCGAAAAATTGTCAGTCTCTTAGGCGATTCGTGGTGTATGAACACCTTTCAAATCCTTTGTTGTGCTTAATTACAGAATATTTTTGACTCCTTTAATAGGTATTAGATATATTGAAAGCATACGAATCCCTTGGATCAAACGCATTTCAAATCAAAGGCTAAAATCGTCATAGTCTCTTTCGGCAATTTGTGGTGTATGAACACCATTTAAATCATTTTTTGTGATTAATTACCAATTTTTTTGACTCCTTGAATAGGTATTAGATATATTTAAAGAATATGAATCCCTTGCATCAAACTCATTTCAAATAAAAGGGTAAAATCGTCATAGTCTCTTAGGCGATTTGTGGTGTATGTACACCTTTCAAATCATTTGTTGTGCTTAATTACCAAATATTTTTGACGCCTTGAATGGGTATTAGATATATTGAAAGCATATGAATTCCTTGGATCAAACGCATTTCAAATCAAAGGGTAAAATCGTCATAGTAGGTTAGATGATTTATGGTGTATGAACACCATTCAAATAATTTTTTGTGCTTAATTACCAAATATTTTTAACCCCTTGAATAGGTATTAGATATATTTAAAGCATATGAATCTCTTGGATCAAACGCATTTTAAATCAAAGGGTAAAATCGTCATAGTCTCTTAGGCGATTTATGGTGTATGAACACCTTTTACATAATTTGTTATGCTTAATTACCAAATATTATTAACCCCTTGAATGGTATTAGATATATATAAAGCATATGAATCCCTTGGCTCAAACTCACTTCAAATCAAAGGGTAAAATCGTCATAGTCTCTAAGGCGATTTATGGTGTAAGAACAAATTTCAAATCATTTTTTCTCCTTAATAACCAAATATTTTAGACTCTACAAATAGGTATTAGATATATTTAAAGCATATGAATCCTTTGGATCAAACTCATTTGAAATCAAAGGGTAAAATCGTTATAGTCTCTTAGGCGATTTGTGGTGTATAAACACCTTTTAAATCATTTGTTGTGCTTACTTACCAAATGTTTTTGACTCCTTTAATAGGTATTAGATATATTTAAGGCATAGAAATCACTTGGATCAAACTCATTTCAAATCAAAAGGTAAAATCGTCATAGTCTCTTAGGCGATTTGTATTGTATTAACACCTTTCAAATCATTTGTTCAGCTTAATTACCAAATAATTTTGACTCCTTGAATAAGTATTAGATATATTTAAAGCATATGAATCCCTTGGAAAAAACGCATTTCCAATCAAAGGGTAAAATCGTCATTGTTGTAACATATTAGAAGAAGACACGTGGTCCAGCCAAAGATTGCCACGTGGCCCAATGGGCTGATGACACGTGGCCCACCCCCTCTTTGACACTTGGCAGCGTGCTAGAGGGGAGCTAATGATGTCACCAAAGATGCAAACAAGAGGCCCAATTATTCATTAAAGGAAGGAATAATCAGCCCAAAATCCTCTAAAGAGGAAGAATGTGATTGGATAAAGGGCTTAGGACAATCAGACTATGGCAAGTGTCGCTCTCCCATTGCCCGACCAATCACATCTCGCGATTCTAGGGTGCACCTTTCTATACATAGATACTATAAATAGTTCCTCATAATCAGGTAAAAAGGGACAACTACTCTCTCTTAGACTTACTCTGTCAAAATTCATACCCAGATTTTATCTATTGAATACTGACTTAAGCAACGGAGAGGGAATCAAACCCAAACCTACGGTTTGATTTTCTCCTTTTGCAGGTTCGGGAACGAAAAGACATTTCTGCACAAGCCTCCCAAAATTATCCACCCTACACCTGTCCACCATTAAGACTAATACCGTTACTTTCAGAAGTTTACTTAAAACAGTCATAGTCGCTTAGACGATTTATGTTGTATGAACACCATTCAAATCATTTGTTGTGCTTAATTACCAAATTTTTTGATTCCTTGAATAATTATGAGATATATTTAAAGCATATGAATCTCTTGGATCAAACTCATTTTAAATCAAAGGGTAAAATCGTCACAGTCTCTTAGACGATTTGTGGTGTATGTACACCTTACAAATCATTTGTTGTGCTTAATTACCAAATATTTTTGACTGCTTGAATAGGTATTAGATATATTTAAAGCATACGAATCCCTTGGATCAAACGCATTTCAAATCAAAGGGTAAAATCGTCATAGTCTCTTAGGAGATTTATGGTGTATGAACACCATTCAAATCATTTTTTGTGCTTAATTACCAATTGTTTTGACTCCTTGAATAGGTATTAGATATATTTAAAGGATATGAATCCCTTGCATCAAACTCATTTCAAATCAAAGGGTAAAATCGTCATAGTCTCTTAGGCTATTTGTGTGGTATGTACACCTTATAAATCATTTATTGTGCTTAATTACCAAATATTATTAACTCCTTGGATAGGTATTAGAAAAATTTAAAGCATACGAATCCCTTGGATCAAACGCATTTGAAATCCAAGGTTAAAATCGCCATAGTCTCTTAGGCGATTTGTGGTGTATGAACACCTTTCAAATCATTTGTTGTGGTTAATGATCAAATATTTTTGACTCCTTGAATTGGTATTAGATAAATTTAAAGCATATGAATCCCTTGGATCAAACTCATTTAAAATCAAAGCGAAAAATCGTCAGTCTCTTAGGCGATTCGTGGTGTATGAACACCTTTCAAATCCTTTGTTGTGCTTAATTACAGAATATTTTTGACTCCTTTAATAGGTATTAGATATATTGAAAGCATACGAATCCCTTGGATCAAACGCATTTCAAATCAAAGGCTAAAATCGTCATAGTCTCTTTCGGCAATTTGTGGTGTATGAACACCATTTAAATCATTTTTTGTGATTAATTACCAATTTTTTTGACTCCTTGAATAGGTATTAGATATATTTAAAGAATATGAATCCCTTGCATCAAACTCATTTCAAATAAAAGGGTAAAATCGTCATAGTCTCTTAGGCGATTTGTGGTGTATGTACACCTTTCAAATCATTTGTTGTGCTTAATTACCAAATATTTTTGACGCCTTGAATGGGTATTAGATATATTGAAAGCATATGAATTCCTTGGATCAAACGCATTTCAAATCAAAGGGTAAAATCGTCATAGTAGGTTAGATGATTTATGGTGTATGAACACCATTCAAATAATTTTTTGTGCTTAATTACCAAATATTTTTAACCCCTTGAATAGGTATTAGATATATTTAAAGCATATGAATCTCTTGGATCAAACGCATTTTAAATCAAAGGGTAAAATCGTCATAGTCTCTTAGGCGATTTATGGTCTATGAACACCTTTTACATAATTTGTTATGCTTAATTACCAAATATTATTAACTCCTTGAATGGTATTAGATATATATAAAGCATATGAATCCCTTGGCTCAAACTCACTTCAAATCAAAGGGTAAAATCGTCATAGTCTCTAAGGCGATTTATGGTGTAAGAACAAATTTCAAATCATTTTTTCTCCTTAATAACCAAATATTTTAGACTCTACAAATAGGTATTAGATATATTTAAAGCATATGAATCCTTTGGATCAAACTCATTTGAAATCAAAGGGTAAAATCGTTATAGTCTCTTAGGCGATTTGTGGTGTATGAACACCTTTTAAATCATTTGTTGTGCTTACTTACCAAATGTTTTTGACTCCTTTAATAGGTATTAGATATATTTAAGGCATATAAATCACTTGGATCAAACTCATTTCAAATCAAAAGGTAAAATCGTCATAGTCTCTTAGGCGATTTGTATTGTATTAACACCTTTCAAATCATTTGTTCAGCTTAATTACCAAATAATTTTGACTCCTTGAATAAGTATGAGATATATTTAAAGCATATGAATCCCTTGGAAAAAACGCATTTCCAATCAAAGGGTAAAATCGTCATTGTTGTAACATATTAGAAGAAGACACGTGGTCCAGCCAAAGATTGCCACGTGGCCCAATGGGCTGATGACACGTGGCCCACCCCCTCTTTGACACTTGGCAGCGTGCTAGAGGGGAGCTAATGATGTCACCAAAGATGCAAACAAGAGGCCCAATTATTCATTAAAGGAAGGAATAATCAGCCCAAAATCCTCTAAAGAGGAAGAATGTGATTGGATAAAGGGCTTAGGACAATCAGACTATGGCAAGTGTCGCTCTCCCATTGCCCGACCAATCACATCTCGCGATTCTAGGGTGCACCTTTCTATACATAGATACTATAAATAGTTCCTCATAATCAGGTAAAAAGGGACAACTACTCTCTCTTAGACTTACTCTGTCAAAATTCATACCCAGATTTTATCTATTGAATACTGACTTAAGCAACGGAGAGGGAATCAAACCCAAACCTACGGTTTGATTTTCTCCTTTTGCAGGTTCGGGAACGAAAAGACATTTCTGCACAAGCCCCCCAAAATTATCCACCCTACACCTGTCCACCATTAAGACTAATACCGTTACTTTCAGAAGTTTACTTAAAACAGTCATAGTCGCTTAGACGATTTATGTTGTATGAACACCCTTCAAATCATTTGTTGTGCTTAATTACCAAATTTTTTTGATTCCTTGAATAATTATGAGATATATTTAAAGCATATGAATCTCTTGGATCAAACTCATTTTAAATCAAAGGGTAAAATCGTCACAGTCTCTTAGACGATTTGTGGTGTATGTACACCTTACAAATCATTTGTTGTGCTTAATTACCAAATATTTTTTACTGCTTGAATAGGTATTAGATATATTTAAAGCATATGAATCCCTTGGATCAAACGCATTTCAAATCAAAGGGTAAAATCGTCATAGTCTCTTAGGAGATTTATGGTGTATGAACACCATTCAAATCATTTTTTGTGCTTAATTACCAATTGTTTTGACTCCTTGAATAGGTATTAGATATATTTAAAGGATGTGAATCCCTTGCATCAAACTCATTTCAAATCAAAGGGTAAAATCGTCATAGTCTCTTAGGCTATTTGTGTGGTATGTACACCTTATAAATCATTTATTGTGCTTAATTACCAAATATTATTAACTCCTTGGATAGGTATTAGAAAAATTTAAAGCATACGAATCCCTTGGATCAAACGCATTTGAAATCCAAGGTTAAAATCGCCATAGTCTCTTAGGCGATTTGTGGTGTATGAACACCTTTCAAATCATTTGTTGTGGTTAATGATCAAATATTTTTGACTCCTTGAATTGGTATTAGATAAATTTAAAGCATATGAATCCCTTGGATCAAACTCATTTAAAATCAAAGCGAAAAATCGTCAGTCTCTTAGGCGATTCGTGGTGCATGAACACCTTTCAAATCCTTTGTTGTGCTTAATTACCAAATGTTTTTGAATCTTTAATAATTATTAGATATATTTAAAGCATATTATTCTCTTGGATCAAACGCATTTCAAATCAAACGGTAAAATCGTCATAGTCTCTTAGACGATTTGTGGTGTATGTACACCTTACAAATCATTTGTTGTGCTTAATTACCAAATATTTTTGACTGCTTGAATATATATTAGATATATTTAAAGCATACGAATCCCTTGGATCAAACGCCTTTCAAATCAAAGGGTATAATCGTCACAGTCTCTTAGACGATTTGTGGTGTATTTACACCTTACAAATCATTTGTTGTGCTTAATTACCAAATATTTTTGACTGCTAGAATGGGTATTAGATATATTGAAAGCATATGAATTCCTTGGATCAAACGCATTTCAAATCAAAGGGTAAAATCGTCATAGTAGGTTAGATGATTTATGGTGTATGAACACCATTCAAATAATTTTTTGTGCTTAATTACCAAATATTTTTAACCCCTTGAATAGGTATTAGATATATTTAAAGCATATGAATCTCTTGGATCAAACGCATTTTAAATCAAAGGGTAAAATCGTCATAGTCTCTTAGGCGATTTATGGTGTATGAACACCTTTTACATAATTTGTTATGCTTAATTACCAAATATTATTAACTCCTTGAATGGTATTAGATATATATAAAGCATATGAATCCCTTGGCTCAAACTCACTTCAAATCAAAGGGTAAAATCGTCATAGTCTCTAAGGCGATTTATGGTGTAAGAACAAATTTCAAATCATTTTTTCTCCTTAATAACCAAATATTTTAGACTCTACAAATAGGTATTAGATATATTTAAAGCATATGAATCCTTTGGATCAAACTCATTTGAAATCAAAGGGTAAAATCGTTATAGTCTCTTAGGCGATTTGTGGTGTATGAACACCTTTTAAATCATTTGTTGTGCTTACTTACCAAATGTTTTTGACTCCTTTAATAGGTATTAGATATATTTAAGGCATATAAATCACTTGGATCAAACTCATTTCAAATCAAAAGGTAAAATCGTCATAGTCTCTTAGGCGATTTGTATTGTATTAACACCTTTCAAATCATTTGTTCAGCTTAATTACCAAATAATTTTGACTCCTTGAATAAGTATTAGATATATTTAAAGCATATGAATCCCTTGGAAAAAACGCATTTCCAATCAAAGGGTAAAATCGTCATTGTTGTAACATATTAGAAGAAGACACGTGGTCCAGCCAAAGATTGCCACGTGGCCCAATGGGCTGATGACACGTGGCCCACCCCCTCTTTGACACTTGGCAGCGTGCTAGAGGGGAGCTAATGATGTCACCAAAGATGCAAACAAGAGGCCCAATTATTCATTAAAGGAAGGAATAATCAGCCCAAAATCCTCTAAAGAGGAAGAATGTGATTGGATAAAGGGCTTAGGACAATCAGACTATGGCAAGTGTCGCTCTCCCATTGCCCGACCAATCACATCTCGCGATTCTAGGGTGCACCTTTCTATACATAGATACTATAAATAGTTCCTCATAATCAGGTAAAAAGGGACAACTACTCTCTCTTAGACTTACTCTGTCAAAATTCATACCCAGATTTTATCTATTGAATACTGACTTAAGCAACGGAGAGGAATCAAACCCAAACCTACGGTTTGATTTTCTCCTTTTGCAGGTTCGGGAACGAAAAGACATTTCTGCACAAGCCCCCCAAAATTATCCACCCTACACCTGTCCACCATTAAGACTAATACCGTTACTTTCAGAAGTTTACTTAAAACAGTCATAGTCGCTTAGACGATTTATGTTGTATGAACACCATTCAAATCATTTGTTGTGCTTAATTACCAAATTTTTTTGATTCCTTGAATAATTATGAGATATATTTAAAGCATATGAATCTCTTGGATCAAACTCATTTTAAATCCAAAGGGTAAAATCGTCACAGTCTCTTAGACGATTTGTGGTGTATGTACACCTTACAAATCATTTGTTGTGCTTAATTACCAAATATTTTTTACTGCTTGAATAGGTATTAGATATATTTAAAGCATATGAATCCCTTGGATCAAACGCATTTCAAATCAAAGAGTAAAATCGTCATAGTCTCTTAGGAGATTTATGGTGTATGAACACCATTCAAATCATTTTTTGTGCTTAATTACCAATTGTTTTGACTCCTTGAATAGGTATTAGATATATTTAAAGGATGTGAATCCCTTGCATCAAACTCATTTCAAATCAAAGGGTAAAATCGTCATAGTCTCTTAGGCTATTTGTGTGGTATGTACACCTTATAAATCATTTATTGTGCTTAATTACCAAATATTATTAACTCCTTGGATAGGTATTAGAAAAATTTAAAGCATACGAATCCCTTGGATCAAACGCATTTGAAATCCAAGGTTAAAATCGCCATAGTCTCTTAGGCGATTTGTGGTGTATGAACACCTTTCAAATCATTTGTTGTGGTTAATGATCAAATATTTTTGACTCCTTGAATTGGTATTAGATAAATTTAAAGCATATGAATCCCTTGGATCAAACTCATTTAAAATCAAAGCGAAAAATCGTCAGTCTCTTAGGCGATTCGTGGTGTATGAACACCTTTCAAATCCTTTGTTGTGCTTAATTACAGAATATTTTTGACTCCTTTAATAGGTATTAGATATATTGAAAGCATACGAATCCCTTGGATCTAACGCATTTCAAATCAAAGGCTAAAATCGTCATAGTCTCTTTCGGTAATTCGTGGTGTATGAACACCATTTAAATCATTTTTTGTGATTAATTACCAATTTTTTTGACTCCTTGAATAGGTATTAGATATATTTAAAGAATATGGATCCCTTGCATCAAACTCATTTCAAATAAAAGGGTAAAATCGTCATAGTCTCTTAGGCGATTTGTGGTGTATGTACACCTTTCAAATCATTTGTTGTGCTTAATTACCAAATATTTTTGACGCCTTGAATGGGTATTAGATATATTGAAAGCATATGAATTCCTTGGATCAAACGCATTTCAAATCAAAGGGTAAAATCGTCATAGTAGGTTAGATGATTTATGGTGTATGAACACCATTCAAATAATTTTTTGTGCTTAATTACCAAATATTTTTAACCCCTTGAATAGGTATTAGATATATTTAAAGCATATGAATCTCTTGGATCAAACGCATTTTAAATCAAAGGGTAAAATCGTCATAGTCTCTTAGGCGATTTATGGTGTATGAACACCTTTTACATAATTGGTTATGCTTAATTACCAAATATTTTTAACTCCTTGAATGGTATTAGATATATATAAAGCATATGAATCCCTTGGCTCAAACTCACTTCAAATCAAAGGGTAAAATCGTCATAGTCTCTAAGGCGATTTATGGTGTAAGAACAAATTTCAAATCATTTTTTCTCCTTAATAACCAAATATTTTAGACTATACAAATAGGTATTAGATATATTTAAAGCATATGAATCCTTTGGATCAAACTCATTTGAAATGAAAGGGTAAAATCGTTATAGTCTCTTAGGCGATTTGTGGTGTATGAACACCTTTTAAATCATTTGTTGTGCTTACTTACCAAATGTTTTTGACTCCTTTAATAGGTATTAGATATATTTAAGGCATATAAATCACTTGGGTCAAACTCATTTCAAATCAAAAGGTAAAATCGTCATAGTCTCTTAGGCGATTTGTATTGTATTAACACCTTTCAAATCATTTGTTCAGCTTAATTACCAAATAATTTTGACTCCTTGAATAGGTATTAGATATATTTAAAGCATTTGAATCCCTTGTAACAAAAGCATTTCAAATCAAAGGGTAAAATCGTCATAGTCTCTTAGACTAGTTGTTTTGTATGAACACCATTCAAATCATTTGTTGTGCTTAATTACCAAATGTTTTTGAATCTTTAATAATTATTAGATATATTTAAAGCATATTATTCTCTTGGATCAAACTCATTTCAAATCAAACGGTAAAATCGTCATAGTCTCTTAGACGATTTGTGGTGTATGTACACCTTACAAATCATTTGTTGTGCTTAATTACCAAATATTTTTGACTGCTTGAATATATATTAGATATATTTAAAGCATACGAATCCCTTGGATCAAACGCCTTTCAAATCAAAGGGTATAATCGTCACAGTCTCTTAGACGATTTGTGGTGTATTTACACCTTACAAATCATTTGTTGTGCTTAATTACCAAATATTTTTGACTGCTAGAATAGGTATTAGATATATTTAAAGCATATGAATCCCTTGGATATAACTCATTTCAAATCAAAGAGCAAAATCGTCATAGACTCTAAGGAGATTTGCGGTGTAAGAACACATTTCAAATCATTATTTCTCCTTAATAACCAAATATTTTAGACTCTAGAATTAGGTATTACATATATTTAAAGCATATGAATCCCTTGGACCAAACTCATTTTAAATCAAAAGGTAAAATCGTGATAGTCTCTTATGCGATTTGTTGTGTATGAACACCTTTTAAATCATTTGTTGTGCTTAATTACGAAAAATGTTTTACTCCTTACATATGTATTTAAAGCATATGAATCCCTTGGATCAAACTCATTTCAAATAAAAGGGTAAAATTGTCATAGTCTCTTAGGCGATTTGTGGTATATGTATACCTTTCAAATCATTTGTTGTGCTTAATTACCAAATATTTTTGACTCCTTGAATAGGTATTAGATATATTTAAAGCTTACGAATCCCTTGGACCAAACGCATTTCAAATCAAAGGCTAAAATCGTCATAGTCTCTTTAGGCAATTTGTGGTGCATGAACACCATTCAAATCATTTTTTGTGATTAATTACCAATTGTTTTGACTCCTTGAATGGGTATTAGATATATTTAAAGCATATGAATCCCTTGTAACAAACGCATTTCAAATCAAAGGGTAAAATCGTCATAGTCGCTTAGACGATTTATGTTGTATGAACACCATTCAAATCATTTGTTGTGCTTAATTACCAAATGTTTTTGACTCTTGAATAATTATTATATATATTTAAAGCATATGATTCTCTTGGATCAAACTCATTTGAAATGAAAGGGTAAAATCGTTATAGTCTCTTAGGCGATTTGTGGTGTATGAACACCTTTTAAATCATTTGTTGTGCTTACTTACCAAATGTTTTTGACTCCTTTAATAGGTATTAGATATATTTAAGGCATATAAATCACTTGGGTCAAACTCATTTCAAATCAAAAGGTAAAATCGTCATAGTCTCTTAGGCGATTTGTATTGTATTAACACCTTTCAAATCATTTGTTCAGCTTAATTACCAAATAATTTTGACTCCTTGAATAGGTATTAGATATATTTAAAGCATTTGAATCCCTTGTAACAAAAGCATTTCAAATCAAAGGGTAAAATCGTCATAGTCTCTTAGACTAGTTGTTTTGTATGAACACCATTCAAATCATTTGTTGTGCTTAATTACCAAATGTTTTTGAATCTTTAATAATTATTAGATATATTTAAAGCATATTATTCTCTTGGATCAAACTCATTTCAAATCAAACGGTAAAATCGTCATAGTCTCTTAGACGATTTGTGGTGTATGTACACCTTACAAATCATTTGTTGTGCTTAATTACCAAATATTTTTGACTGCTTGAATATATATTAGATATATTTAAAGCATACGAATCCCTTGGATCAAACGCCTTTCAAATCAAAGGGTATAATCGTCACAGTCTCTTAGACGATTTGTGGTGTATTTACACCTTACAAATCATTTGTTGTGCTTAATTACCAAATATTTTTGACTGCTAGAATAGGTATTAGATATATTTAAAGCATATGAATCCCTTGGATATAACTCATTTCAAATCAAAGAGCAAAATCGTCATAGACTCTAAGGAGATTTGCGGTGTAAGAACACATTTCAAATCATTATTTCTCCTTAATAACCAAATATTTTAGACTCTAGAATTAGGTATTACATATATTTAAAGCATATGAATCCCTTGGACCAAACTCATTTTAAATCAAAAGGTAAAATCGTGATAGTCTCTTATGCGATTTGTTGTGTATGAACACCTTTTAAATCATTTGTTGTGCTTAATTACGAAAAATGTTTTACTCCTTACATATGTATTTAAAGCATATGAATCCCTTGGATCAAACTCATTTCAAATAAAAGGGTAAAATTGTCATAGTCTCTTAGGCGATTTGTGGTATATGTATACCTTTCAAATCATTTGTTGTGCTTAATTACCAAATATTTTTGACTCCTTGAATAGGTATTAGATATATTTAAAGCTTACGAATCCCTTGGATCAAACGCATTTCAAATCAAAGGCTAAAATCGTCATAGTCTCTTTAGGCAATTTGTGGTGCATGAACACCATTCAAATCATTTTTTGTGATTAATTACCAATTGTTTTGACTCCTTGAATGGGTATTAGATATATTTAAAGCATATGAATCCCTTGTAACAAACGCATTTCAAATCAAAGGGTAAAATCGTCATAGTCGCTTAGACGATTTATGTTGTATGAACACCATTCAAATCATTTGTTGTGCTTAATTACCAAATGTTTTTGACTCTTGAATAATTATTATATATATTTAAAGCATATGATTCTCTTGGATCAAACTCATTTCAAATCAAAGGGTAAAATCGTCATAGTCTCTTAGACGATTTGTGGTGTATGTACACCTTACCAATTATTTGCTGTGCTTAATTACCAAATATTTTTGAATGCTTCCATATGTATTAGATATATTTAAGGCATATAAATCACTTGGATCAAACTCATTTCAAATCAAAAGGTAAAATCGTCATAGTCTCTTAGGCGATTTGTATTGTATTAACACCTTTCAAATCATTTGTTCAGCTTAATTACCAAATAATTTTGATTCCTTGAATAAGTATTAGATATATTTAAATCATATGAATCCCTTGGAAAAAACGCATTTCCAATCAAAGGGTAAAATCGTCATTGTTGTAACATATTAGAAGAAGACACGTGGTCCAGCCAAAGATTGCCACGTGGCCATATAGGCTGATGACACGTGGCCCACCCCCCTCTTTGACACTTGGCAGCGTGCTAGAGGGGAGCTAATGATGTCACCAAAGCTGCAAACAAGAGGCCCAATTATTCATTAAAGGAAGGAATAATCAGCCCAAAATCCTCTAAAGAGGAAGAATGTGATTGGATAAAGGGCTTAGGACAATCAGACTATGGCAAGTGTCGCTCTCCCATTGCCCGACCAATCACATCTCGCCATTCTAGGGTTCACCTTTCTATACATAGATACTATAAATAGTTCCTCATAATCAGGTAAAAAGGGACAACTACTCTCTCTAAACTTACTCTGTCAAAATTCATACCCAGATTTTATCTATTGAATACTGACTTAAGCAACGGAGAGGGAATCAAACCCAAACCTCCGGTTTGATTTTCTCCATTTGCAGGTTCGGGAACGAAACGACATTTCTGCACAAGCCTCCCAAAATTATCCACCCTACACCTGTCCACCATTAAGACTAATACCGTTACTTTCAGAAGTTTACTTAAAACAGCCATAGTCGCTTAGACGATTTATGTTGTATGAACACCATTCAAATCATTTGCTGTGCTTAATTACCAAATTTTTTGATTCCTTGAATAATTATGAGATATATTTAAAGCATATGAATCTCTTGGATCAAACTCATTTCAAATCAAAGGGTAAAATCGTCACAGTCTCTTAGACGATTTGTGGTGTATGTACACCTTACAAATTATTTGTTGTGCTTAATTACCAAATATTTTTGACTGCTTGAATAGGTATTAGATATATTTAAAGCAAACGAATCCCTTGGATCAAACGCATTTCAAATCAAAGGGTAAAATCGTCATAGTCTCTTAGGAGATTTATGGTGTATGAACACCATTCAAATTATTTTTTGTGCTTAATTACCAATTGTTTTGACTCCTTGAATAGGTATTAGATATATTTAAAGGATATGAATCCCTTGCATCAAACTCATTTCAAATCAAAGGGTAAAATCGTCATAGTCTCTTAGGCTATTTGTGTGGTATGTACACCTTACAAATCATTTATTGTGCTTAATTACCAATTATTTTTGAATCCTTGGATAAGTATTAGAAAAATTTGAAGCATACGAATCCCTTGGATCAAACGCATTTCAAATCAAAGGTTAAAATCGCCATAGTCTCTTAGGCGATTTGTGGTGTATGAACACCTTTCAAATTATTTGTTGTGGTTAATGACCAAATATTTTTGACTCGGTATTAGATAAATTTAAAGCATATGAATCCCTTGGATCAAACTCATTTAAAATCAAAGCGCAAAATCGTCAGTCGCTTAGGCGATTCGTGGTGTATGAACACCTTTCAAATCCTTTGTTGTGCTTAATTACAGAATATTTTTGACTCCTTTAATAGGTATTAGATATATTGAAAGCATATGAATCCCTTGGATCAAACACATTTCATATCAAAGGCTAAAATCGTCATAGTCTCTTTAGGCAATTTGTGGTGTATGAACACCATTCAAATCATTTTTTGTGCTTAATTACCAATTGTTTTGACTCCTTGAATAGGTATTAGATATATTTAAAGGATATGAATCCCTTGCATCAAACTCATTTCAAATAAAAGGGTAAAATCGTCATAGTCTCTTAGGCGATTTGTGGTGTATTTACACCTTTCAAATCATTTGTTGTGCTTAATTACCAAATATTTTTGACGCCTTGAATGGGTATTAGATATATTGAAAGCATATGAATTCCTTGGATCAAACGCATTTCAAATCAAAGGGTAAAATAGTCATAGTCTCTTAGGCGATTTATAGTGTAAGAACACATTTCAAATCATTTGTTCTCCTTAATAACCAAATATTTTAGACTCTACAATTAGGTATTTGATATATTTAAAGCATATGAATCCTTTGGATCAAACTCATTTGAAATCAAAGGGAAAAATCGTCTTAGTCTCTTAGGCGATTTGTTGTGTAAGAACACATTTTAAATTATTTGTTGTGCCCTACTTATCAAATGTTTTTGAATTCTTTAATAGGTATTAGATATATTTAAGTCATATAAATCACTTGGATCAAACTCATTTCAAATCAAAAGGTATAATCGTCATAGTCTCTTAGGCGATTTGTAGTGTATTAACACCTTTCGAATCATATGTTCTGCTTAATTACCAAATAATTTTGACTCCTCGAATAGGTATTACATATATTTAAAGCATATGAATCCCTTGTAACAAAAGCATTTCAAATCAAAGGGTAAAATCGTCATAGTCTCTTAGACGAGTTATGTTGTATGAACACCATTCAAATCATTTGTTGTGCTTAATTACCAAATGTTTTTGACTCTTAAATAATTATTAGATATATTTAAAGCATATGATTCTCTTGGATCAAACTCATTTCAAATGAAACGGTAAAATCGTCATAGTCTCTTAGACGATTTGTGGTGTATGTACACCTTACAAATCATTTGTTGTGCTTAATTACCAAATATTTTTGACTGCTTGAATATATATTAGATATATTTAAAGCATACCAATCCCTTGGATCAAACGCCTTTCAAATCAAAGGGTAAAATCGTCACAGTCTCTTAGACGATTTGTGGTGTATTTACACCTTACAAATCATTTGTTGTGCTTAATTACCAAATATTTTTGACTGCTAGAATAGGTATTAGATATATTTAAAGCATATGAATCCCTTGGATATAACTCATTTCAAATCAAAGAGCAAAATCGTCATAGACTCTAAGGAGATTTGTGGTGTAAGAACACATTTCAAATCATTATTTCTCATTAATAACCAAATATTTTAGACTCTAGAATTAGGTATTACATATATTTAAAGCATATGAATCCCTTGGACCAAACTCATTTTAAATCAAAAGGTAAAATCGTGATAGTCTCTTATGCGATTTGTTGTGTATGAACACCTTTTAAATCAATTGTTGTGCTTAATTACGAAAAATGTTTTACTCCTTGAATATGTATTTAAAGCATATGAATCCCTTGGATCAAACTCATTTCAAATTAAAGGGTAAAATTGTCATAGTCTCTTAGGCGATTTGTGGTATATGTATACCTTTCAAATCATTTGTTGTGCTTAATTACCAAATATTTTTGACTCCTTGAATAGGTATTAGATATATTTAAAGCTTACGAATCCCTTGGATCAAACGCATTTCAAATCAAAGGCTAAAATCGTCATAGTCTCTTTAGGCAATTTGTGGTGTATGAACACCATTCAAATCATTTTTTGTGCTTAATTACCAATTGTTTTGAATCCTTGAATGGGTATTAGATATATTTAAACCATATGAATCCCTTGTAACAAACGCATTTCAAATCAAAGGGTAAAATCGTCATAGTCGCTTAGACGATTTATGTTGTATGAACACCATTCAAATCATTTGTTGTGCTTAATTACCAAATGTTTTTGACTCTTGAATAATTATTATATATATTTAAAGCATATGATTCTCTTGGATCAAACTCATTTCAAATCAAAGGGTAAAATCGTCATAGTCTCTTAGACGATTTGTGGTGTATGTACACCTTACAAGTCATTTGCTGTGCTTAATTACCAAATATTTTTGACTGCTTGAATATGTATTAGATATATTTAAGGCATATAAATCACTTGGATCAAACTCATTTCAAATCAAAAGGTAAAATTGTCATAGTCTCTTAGGCGATTTGTATTGTATTAACACCTTTCAAATCATTTGTTCAGCTTAATTACCAAATAATTTTGATTCCTTGAATAAGTATTAGATATATTTAAAGCATATGAATCCCTTGGAAAAAACGCATTTCCAATCAAAGGGTAAAATCGTCATTGTTGTAACATATTAGAAGAAGACACGTGGTCCAGCCAAAGATTGCCACGTGGCCTTATGGGCTGATGACACGTGGCCCACCCCCCTCTTTGACACTTGGCAGCGTGCTAGAGGGGAGCTAATGATGTCACCAAAGCTGCAAACAAGAGGCCCAATTATTCATTAAAGGAAGGAATAATCAGCCCAAAATCCTCTAAAGAGGAAGAATGTGATTGGATAAAGGGCTTAGGACAATAAGACTATGGCAAGTGTCGCTCTCCCATTGCTCGACCAATCACATCTCGCCATTCTAGGGTTCACCTTTCTATACATAGATACTATAAATAGTTCCTCATAATCAGGTAAAAAGGGACAACTACTCTCTCTAAACTTACTCTGTCAAAATTCATACCCAGATTTTATCTATTGAATACTGACTTAAGCAACGGAGAGGGAATCAAACCCAAACCTCCGGTTTGATTTTCTCCATTTGCAGGTTCGGGAACGAAACGACATTTCTGCACAAGCCTCCCAAAATTATCCACCCTACACCTGTCCACCATTAAGACTAATACCGTTACTTTCAGAAGTTTACTTAAAACAGTCATAGTCGCTTAGACGATTTGTTGTATGAACACCATTCAAATCATTTGTTGTGCTTAATTACCAAATTTTTTGATTTCTTGAATAATTATGAGATATATTTAAAGCATATGAATCTCTTGGATCAAACTCATTTCAAATCAAAGGGTAAAATCGTCACAGTCTCTTAGATGATTTGTGGTGTATGTACACCTTACAAATTATTTGTTGTGCTTAATTACCAAATATTTTTGACTGCTTGAATAGGTATTAGATATATTTAAAGCATACGAATCCCTTGGATCAAACGCATTTCAAATCAAAGGGTAAAATCGTCATAGTCTCTTAAGAGATTTATGGTGTATGAACACCATTCGAATCATTTTTTGTGCTTAATTACCAATTGTTTTGACTCCTTGAATAGGTATAGATATATTTAAAGGATATGAATCCCTTGCATCAAACTCATTTCAAATCAAAGGGTAAAATCGTCATAGTCTCTTAGGCTATTTGTGTGGTATGTACACCTTACAAATCATTTATTGTGCTTAATTACCAATTATTTTTGATTCCTTGGATAGGTATTAGAAAAATTTGAAGTATACGAATCCCTTGGATCAAACGCATTTCAAATCAAAGGTTAAAATCGCCATATTCTCTTAGGCGATTTGTGGTGTATGAACACCTTTCAAATCATTTGTTGTGGTTAATGACCAAATATTTTTGACTCGGTATTAGATAAATTTAAAGCATATGAATCCCTTGGATCAAACTCATTTAAAATCAAAGCGAAAAATCGTTAGTCGCTTAGGCGATTCGTGGTGTATGAACACCTTTCAAATCCTTTGTTGTGCTTAATTACAGAATATTTTTGACTCCTTTAATAGGTATTAGATATATTGAAAGCATACGAATCCCTTGGATCAAACACATTTCATATCAAAGGCTAAAATCGTCATAGTCTCTTTAGGCAATTTGTGGTGTATGAACACCATTCAAATCATTTTTTGTGCTTAATTACCAATTGTTTTGACTCCTTGAATAGGTATTAGATATATTTAAAGGATATGAATCCCTTGCATCAAACTCATTTCAAATAAAAGGGTAAAATCGTCATAGTCTCTTAGGCGATTTGTGGTGTATGTACACCTTTCAAATCATTTATTGTTCTTAATTACCAAATATTTTTGACGCCTTGAATGGGTATTAGATATATTGAAAGCATATGAATTCCTTGGATCAAACGCATTTCAAATCAAAGGGTAAAATAGTCATAGTCTCTTAGGCGATTTATAGTGTAAGAACACATTTCAAATCATTTGTTCTCCTTAATAACCAAATATTTTAGACTCTACAATTAGGTATTTGATATATTTAAAGCATATGAATCCTTTTGATCAAACTCATTTGAAATCAAAGGGAAAAATTGACTTAGTCTCTTAGGCGATTTGTTGTGTAAGAACACCTTTTAAATCATTTGTTGTGCCCTACTTATCAAATGTTTTTGAATTATTTAATAGGTATTAGATATATTTAAGGCATATAAATCACTTGGATCAAACTCATTTCAAATCAAAAGGTAATATCGTCATAGTCTCTTAGGCGATTTGTAGTGTATTAACACCTTTCGAATCATTTGTTCTGCTTAATTACCAAATAATTTTGCCTCCTCGAATAGGTATTAGATATATTTAAAGCATATGAATCCCTTGTAACAAAAGCATTTCAAATCAAAGGGTAAAATCGTCATAGTCTCTTAGACGAGTTATGTTGTATGAACACCATTCAAATCATTTGTTGTGCTTAATTACCAAATGTTTTTGACTCTTGAATAATTATTAGATATATTTAAAGCATATGATTCTCTTGGATCAAACTCATTTCAAATCAAACGGTAAAATCGTAATAGTCTCTTAGACGATTTGTGGTAAATGTACACCTTACAAATCATTTGTTATGCTTAATTACCAAATATTTTTGACTGCTTGAATATATATTAGATATATTTAAAGCATACGAATCCCTTGGATCAAACGGCTTTCAAATCAAAGGGTAAAATCGTCACAGTCTCTTAGACGATTTGTGGTGTATTTACACCTTACAAATCATTTGTTGTGCTTAATTACCAAATATTTTTTACTGCTAGAATAGGTATTAGATATATTTAAGGCATATGAATCCCTTGGATATAACTCATTTAAAATCAAAGAGCAAAATCGTCATAGACTTTAAGGAGATTTGTGGTGTAAGAGCACATTTCAAATCATTATTTCTCCTTAATAACCAAATATTTTAGACTCTAGAATTAGGTATTACATATATTTAAAGCATATGAATCCCTTGGATCAAACTCATTTTAAATCAAAAGGTAAAATCGTGATAGTCTCTTATGCGATTTGTTGTGTATGAACACCTTTTAAATCATTTGTTGTGCTTAATTACGAAAAATGTTTTACTCCTTGAATATGTATTAGATATATTTAAAGCATATGAATCCCTTGGATCAAACTCATTTCAAATAAAAGGGTAAAATTGTCATAGTCTCTTAGGCGATTTGTGGTATATGTATACCATTCAAATCATTTGTTGTGCTTAATTACCAAATATTTTGGACTCCTTGAATAGGTATTAGATATATTTAAAGCTTACGAATCCATTGGATCAAACGCATTTCAAATCAAAGGCTAAAATCGTCATAGTCTCTTTAGGCAATTTTTGGTGTATGAACACCATTCAAATCATTTTTTGTGCTTAATTACCAATTGTTTTGACTCCTTGAATGGGTATTAGATATATTTAAAGCATATGAATCCCTTGTAACAAACGCATTTCAAATCAAAGGGTAAAATCGTCATAGTCGGTTAGACGATTTATGTTGTATGAACACCATTCAAATCATTTGTAATGCTTAATTACCAAATGATTTTGACTCTTGAATAATTATTATATATATTTATAGCATATGATTCTCTTGGATCAAACTCATTTCAAATCAAAGGGTAAAATCGTCATAGTCTCTTAGACGATTTGTGGTGTATGTACACCTTACAAATCATTTGCTGTACTTAATTACCAAATATTTTTGACTGCTTGAATATGTATTAGTTATATTTAAAGCATACGAATCCCTTGGATCAAACGCCTTTCAAATCAAAAGGTAAAATCGTCATAGTCTCTTAGGAGATTTGTTGTGTATGAACACCTTTCAAATTTGTGGTGTATGTACATCTTGCAAATAATTTGTTGTGCTTAATGACCAAATATTTTTGACTCCTTGAATAGGTATTAGATATATTTAAAGCATATGAATCCCTTGGATCAAACTCATTTAAAATCAAAGGGTAAAATCGTTAGTCTGTTAGGCGATTCGTGGTGTATGAACACCTTTCAAATCATTTGTTGTGCTTAATTACCAAATATTTTTAACTCCTTTAATAGGTATTAGATATATTTAAATCATATGAATCCCTTGGATCAAACGCATTCCAAATGAAAGGGTAAAATCGTAATAGTCTCTTAGGAGATTTGTTGTGTATGAACACCTTTTAAATAATTTGTTGTGCTTAATTACCAAATATTTTTGACTCCTTGATAGGTATTAGATATATATAAAGCATATGAATCCCTTAGATGAAACTCATTTCAAATCAAAAGGTAAAATCGTCATAGTCTCTTAGGCGATTTATGGTGTAAGAACACATTTCATATCATTTTTTCTCCTTAATAACCAAATATTTTAGACTCTATAATTAGGTATTAGATATATATAAAGCATATGAATCCCTTGGATCAAACTCATTTGAAATCAAAGGGTAAAATCGTCATAGTGTCTTAGGCGATTTATGGTGTTTGAACATCTTTCAAATGATTGTGCTTAATTACCAGATATTGTTTACTCCTTGAATAGGTATTAGATATATTTAAATCATATGAATCCTTTGGATCAAACTCATTTGAAATCAAATCGTCATAGTCTCTTAGGCGATTTGTTGTGTATGAACAGCTTTTAAATCATTTTTTGTGTTTAATTACCAAATATTTTTTACTCTTTGAATAGGTATTGGATATATTTAAAGCATATGAATCCCTTGGATCAAAGTTATTTCAAATAAAAGGGTAAAATCATCATAGTCTCTTAGGCGATTTGTGCTGTATGTACACCTTTCAAATCATTTGTTGTGCTTAATTACCAAATATTTTTGACTCGTTTAATAGGTATTAGATATATTTAAAGCAAATGAATCCCTTGTAGCAAACGCATTTCAAATCAAAGGGTAAAATCGTCATAGTAGGTTAGGCCATTTATGGTGTATGAACACCATTCAAATAATTTGTTGTGCTTAATTACAAAATATTTTTAACCCCTTGAATAGGTATTAGATATATTTAAAGCATATGAATCTCTTGGATCAAACGCATTTTAAATCAAAGGGTAAAATCGTCATAGTCTCTTAGGCGATTTATGGTGTATGAACACCTTTTACATAATTTGTTGTGCTTAATTACCAAATATTTTTAACTCCTTGAATGGTATTAGATATATATATAAAGCATATGAATCCCTTGGATCAAACTCATTTGAAATCAAAGGGTAAAATCGTTATAGTGTCTTAGGCGATTTATGGTGTTTGAACACCTTTCAAATCATTGTGCTTAATTACGAGATATTTTTTACTCCTTGAATAGGTATTAGATATATTTAAACCATATGAATCCTTTGGATCAAACACATTTGAAATTAAATCGTCATAGTCTCTTAGGCAATTTGTTGTGTATGAACAGCTTTTAAATCATTTTTTGTTTTTAATTACCAAATATTTTTACTCCTTGAATAGGTATTAGATATATTTAAAGCATATGAATCCCTTGGATCAAAGTTATTTCAAATAAAAGGGTAAAATCGTCATCGTCTCTTAGGCGATTTGTGGTGTGTGTACACCTTTCAAATCATTTGTTGTGCTTAATTACCAAATATTTTTGACTCCTTTAATAGGTATTAGATATATTTAAAGAAAATGAATCCGTTGTAGCAAACGCATTTCAAATCAAAGGGTAAAATCGTCATAGTAGGTTAGATGATTTATGGTGTATGAACACCATTCAAATAATTTGTTGTGCTTAATTACCAAATATTTTTAACCCCTTGAATAGGTATTAGATATATTTAAAGCATATGAATTTCTTGGATCAAACGCATTTTAAATCAAAGGGTAAAATCGTCATAGTCTCTTGGGCGATTTATGGTGTATGAACACCTTTTACATAATTTGTTGTGCTTAATTACCAAATATTTTTAACTCCTTGAATGGTATTAGATATATATAAAGCATATGAATCCCTTGGATCAAACTCACTTCAAATCAAAGGGCAAAATCGTCATAGTCTCTAAGGCGATTTATGGTGTAAGAACACATTTCAAATCATTTTTTCTCCTTAATAACCAAATATTTTAAACTCTACAAATAGGTATTAGATATATTTAAAGCATATGAATCCTTTGGATCAAACTCATTTGAAATCAAAGGGTAAAATCGTTATAGTCTCTTAGGCGATTTGTGGTGGATGAACACCTTTTAAATCATTTGTTGTCTTACTTACCAAATGTTTTTGACTCCTCTAATAGGTATTAGATTTATTTAAGGCATAGAAATTACTTGGATCAAACTCATTTCAAATCAAAAGGTAAAATCGTCATAGTCTCTTAGGCGATTTGTATTGTATTAACACCTTTCAAATCATTTGTTCAGCTTAATTACCAAATAATTTTGACTCCTTGAATAAGTATTAGATATATTTAAAGCATATGAATCCCTTGGAAAAAACGCATTTCCAATCAAAGGGTAAAATCGTCATTGTTGTAACATATTAGAAGAAGACACGTTGTCCAGCCAAAGATTGCCACATGGCCCAATGGGCTGATGACACGTGGCCCACCCCCTCTTTTACCCTTGGCAGCGTGCTAGAGGGGAGCTAATGATGTCACCAAAGCTGCAAACAAGAGGCCCAATTATTCATTAAAGGAAGGAATAATCAGCCCAAAATCCCCTAAAGAGGAAGAATGTGATTGGATAAAGGGCTTAGGACAATCAGACTATGGCAAGTGTCGCTCTCCCATTGCCCGACCAATCCCATCTCGCCATTCTACGGTGCACCTTTCTATACATCGATACTATAAATAGTTCCTCATAATCAGGTAAAAAGGGACAACTACTCTCTCTTAAACTTACTCTGTCAAAATTCATACCCATATTTTATCTATTGAATACTGACTTAAGCATCGGAGAGGGAATCAAACCCAAACCTCTTTTTTTTTATTTTCCCCTTTTGCAGGTTCGGGAACGAAACGACATTTCTGCACAAGCCTCCCAAAATTATCCACCCTACACCTGTCCACCATTAAGACTAATACCGTTACTTTCAGAAGTTTACTTAAAACAGTCATAGTCGCATAGACGATTTATGTTGTATGAACACCATTCAAATCATTTGTTGTGCTTAATTACCAAATTTTTTGATTCCTTGAATAATTATGAGATACATTTAAAGCATATGAATCTCTTGGATCAAACTCATTTCAAATCAAAGGGTAAAATCGTCACAGTCTCTTAGACGATTTGTGGTGTATGTACACCTTACAAATCATTTGTTGTGCTTAATTACCAAATATTTTTGACTGCTTGAATAGGTATTAGATATATTTAAAGCATATGAATCCCTTGGATCAAACTCATTTGAAATCAAAGGGTAAAATCGTCATAGTGTCTTAGGCGATTTATGGTGTTTGAACACCTTTCAAATGATTGTGCTTAATTACCAAAATATTTTTTACTCCTTGAATAGGTATTAGATATATTTAAACCATATGAATCCTTTGGATCAAACTCATTTGAAATCAAATCGTCATAGTCTCTTAGGCGATTTGTTGTGTATGAACAGCTTTAAATCATTTTTTTTGTTTAATTACCAAATATTTTTTACTCCTTGAATAGGTATTAGATATATTTAAAGATTATGAATCCCTTGGATCAAAGTTATTTCAAATAAAAGGGTAAAATCGTCATTGTCTCTTAGGCGATTTGTGGTGTATGTACACCTTTCAAATCATTTGTTGTGCTTAATTACCAAATATTTTTGACTCCTTTAATAGGTATTAGATATATTTAAAGCATATGAATGCCTTGTAGCAAACGCATTTCAAATCAAAGGGTAAAATCGTCATAGTAGGTTAGACGATTTATGGTGTATGAACACCATTTAAATAATTTGTTGTGCTTAATTACCAAATATTTTTAACCCCTTGAATAGGTATTAGATATATTTAAAGCATATGAATATCTTGGATCAAACGCATTTTAAATCAAAGGGTAAAATCGTCATAGTGTCTTAGGCGATTTATGGTGTATGAACACCTTTTACATAATGTGTTGTGCTTAATTACCAAATATTTTTAACTCCTTGAATGGTATTAGATACATATAAAGCATACGATTCCCTTGGATCAAACTCACTTCAAATCAAAGGGTAAAATCGTCATAGTCTCTAAGGCGATTTATGGTGTAAGAACACATTTCAAATTATTTTTTCTCCTTAATAATCAAATATTTTAGACTCTACAAATAGGTATTAGATATATTTAAAGCATATGGATCCTTTGGATCGAACTCATTTTCAATCAAAGGGTAAAATCGTTATAGTCTCTTACGCGATTTGTTGTGTATGAACACCTTTTAAATCATTTGTTGTGCTTACTTACCAAATGTTTTTGACTCCTTTAATAGGTATTAGATATATTTAAGGCATAGAAATCACTTGGATCAAACTCATTTCAAATCAAAACGTAAAATCGTCATAGTCTCTTTGGCGATTTGTATTGTATTAACACCTTTCAAATCGTTTGTTCAGCTTAATTACCAAATAATTTTGACTCCTTGGATAAGTATTAGATATATTTAAAGCATATCAATCCCTTGTAACAAACGCATTTCAAATCAAAGGGTAAAATCGTCATTGTTGTAACATATTAGAAGAAGACACGTGGTCCAGCCAAGGAATGCCACGTGGCCCACCCCCTCTTTTACACTTGGCAGCGTACTAGAGGGGAGCTAATGATTTTACCAAAGCTGCAAACGAGATGCCCAATTATTCATTAAAGGAAGGAATAATCAGCCCAAAATCCCCAAAAGAGGAAGAATGTGATTGGATAAAGGGCTTAGGACAATCAGACTACGACAACTGTCGCTCTCCCATTGCCCGACCAATCACATCTCTCCATTCTAGGGTGCACCTTTCTATACATAGATACTATAAATAGTTCCTCATAATCAGGTAAAAAGGGACAACTACTCTCTCTTAAACTTACTCTGTCAAAATTCATACCCAGATTTTATCTATTTAAAGTATATGAATCCCTTGGATCAAACTCATTTGAAATCAAAGGGTAAAATCGTCATAGTGTCTTAGGCGATTTATGGTGTTTGAACACCTTTCAAATCATTTGTTGTGCTTAATTACCAAATATTTTTACTCCTTGAATAGGTATTAGATATATTTAAACCATATGAATCCTTGGGATCAAACTCATTTGAAATCAAAGGGTAAAATCGTCATAGTCTCTTAGGCGATTTGTTGTGTATGGACAGCTTTTAAATCATTTGTTCTGTTTAATTACCAAATATTTTTACTCCTTGAATAGGTATTAGATATATTTAAAGCATATGAATCCCTTGGATCAAAGTTATTTCAAATAAAAGGGTAAAATCGTCATAGTCTCTTAGGCGATTTGTGGTGTATGTACACCTTTCAAATCATTTGTTGTGCTTAATTACCAAATATTTTTGACTCCTTGAATAGGTATTATATATATTTAAAGCATATGAATCCCTTGGATCAAACGCATTTCAAATCAAAGGGTAAAATCGTCATAGTCTCTTAAGTGAGTTATGGTGTAAGAACAACTTTGAAATCATTTATTGTGCTTAATTATCAAATATTTTTGACTCCTTGAATAGGTATTAGATATATTTAAAGCATAAGGTCAACTACTATCAAAACCTAAGTCATGAGTCAAGTGATTAGAGCATATGTTGAGATATGGTAAAGACTCAACGCTCATAGTTCAACATACGCCGCATGTTCACTAACGTAATCAGAACTACTGATATGTCCTAGGCCTCTAATCGTAAGACGGATCTGTGCAAACAACTATTAACCACAAGCAATCAATGAAATTGGCCACTAACATTAATCACTAATTAAGAACAAACCACACCACAATCACTGTAATCAAGCCCTAGAAATCGATAGGAATCTAAATAACAATCATGGTATAAACAGGTCCCGCACGACCATCATAACGATCGGGCCAAAAGCCACCCGATCGGGCCCACACAAATATTCACAACTTGTTTCACCCTGTGGCACAGACGTCGAAGCAGCAACATTTGGGCGCACTGGGCCTCCACCCGATCAACAGCCCGATCGGGTGCTGGATCGGGCGAATAACATTGCCCAAGGACTCTCCTCTCTTTGCCTAAGTAGCAGCAGCATCATGTAAAAGAGCTGGGCTGGCCACCCGAAGGTCCACCCGATCGGTTACAGGATCTGGTCCAGCCCAGTTAGTTCTCCTTGGAAGCGCAGAGCTATCAACAAGACAAAACGGTCTCAGGTCATCCACCCGATCGGGTCGGGCATGAGTTGCCCGATCGGGTCTGGGCACATGTCTTCTTGCCCGATCGGGTCAGCAACTTTTGTACCCGATCATAATATCTTCGTCCGATCGGGCCATTTTTGCCCGATCAGAGTACGAACAACTCCTTTTTGACTCTTTGGCTCTCAATTCTTCACGTTTAGAGGTTTTGGGACCTCCTAAACTACCCATAAAGCTCGTGAGCCATCCTACGTGCCTCGTAAAGTCGTGGTTGCTTCCATAGAGCTCGGAAATAAGGAGAAAACTCCCTAAAACCTGCAATTCAACACTAAATTACAAAACCACAACTATATACGATAGTTAGCATAAAATAGCTCCCAAGAGCTTCAATGACGCACAAATTAGCTTGTAAATAAGGGAGAAAAATGTATATAAATACGTGATATCATACTCTCCCAAGCTAAACCTATGCTTGTCCTCAAGAAAACAGAACATGAACATGGAATAGATTGCCTCACCCCATAGATAAAAATCAATCAAAGCTTAAAACATTTTCAAGACTAAGAATCGTTCAAGCAGGCATAATTCAAGTTTGGCTAATCAAATCTATCCAACCACCAATCATCCTAGCAATTTATCAAAGTCAAGCATCCACAAGGCATACAAATCCTGAAAAGGCTCTCACAAGGGTGTCACTCCTCTCAATTTTGTGGTAGGCAAAGAATATGCCGGAACACTCACCAACCCGACCATAAATGTCCTTCCGACTCATACTCTCATGTGTTTAGGAAGGTTAAATGACGCTCATCCTAGTCAAGTCGACTCAATTAGCAGAAATATTCTTTAACTTTGACAAACTTATTCGAAATTAATCAAATGAACAATGCAGACACGAGCTCAAGAAGACTTAATAGGGTTGTAATGGGGCTTAGGTGAGAGGTAGGGGATACTTATGGGTAATGTGGTGGAAAAAACAAGAAAGGGGGAGCATGAATCATTCAAACAAGGCCTAAGATGGCCTACACAACTCCCAACAACACCATAATAAAATCACGTAAAATAACCCAACTCTCATAAATCAATGAAAAGCTCATAACTCAATGAAAAGCTCATAACAAACCCAATTTTCAAGCAATGAAGCGAATATTTCTTTAAGAACGTACGTGAATGAAAGAACTTCGAATTTTTTTGAACTTTTATTTCATTTTTCTGAACTTCATTCACGCAACTCTAATTTTTCTTTTTTTTCTTTTTCTCACTCTCAAACCGCAACAAATACACTTTTAAACTCCTCAACAACCAAACTAAACCAAGAAATCAATCTCAAACTCAACCCTTACAAAAGCTCCCCCAAGCTAGGCTTGGAATAATATCAAGTGAAGGCCTTGGGCTCATAATAGGGGTTTAAGTAACATGAAACAAGTCATTAGGCTCAGCGTGGCTAAGGAGGATAAAAGTATATCAAAAATTCACTCTGAAGCTCAAGAATAAGACAAAAGAACGCCTTTATCACAGAAAATGCTACAAGTCATCAAAAATCAGACAAGTACGAAGTCAAAGTGAAGATCACTCTACTAAAGAGGAACTAACACACATAAACATACTTGATAATGAAACGAATCCAATAGGCTACAAAGAGGCCTCACAGTGTAACCAATTCAGGTATGCATCACAAAGTAGTGTAATATAATCTAAAATCGCTCGAAATCATAGCAATCAAACATCAAATCATAGCCTCAAGATCACAAATGCCCAGCTATCCAGAAAACAGAGTCAAATCATTTTCAAATAGAGCAAAACAAGGGGCACAGGGAGGCAACTAAACCAGTCATGGAACCATATTTTTTTTAATATTTTTTTCAGAATTTTTCGAAAACAGTTTATCTATCCTAGAAAGCAGTAAAAGAGATAGAGAATACAAACAGAACTCCTCCCCCAAGCTGAACTTGGCAGTGTCCTCAATGCCAAAAGGTAACCAAGGACGATGCTTAGAGGAAAAACATACCCTCACTCCCGCTCACAAAAAAAAAAAAGAAAAGGAAAAAAAAAGGGAAAAATACGAGTTGCCTTTCGCGCAGCGCTGGTTTATAAAGGTCCCGCACGACCATAATACCTCCATCTCTCAAATAGGAGGGGCTAAGCAGTGAGAGCCACCCTCATCAAACATCTTTCTCCTCCAAATGTTCTTGATAATACCTCCAGACGGCGAGGCAACCTTAGGTGTAGTTGGAACCTTCTCCACACCTACTTCATCCAAAACCTCATCCCTGCAACAAGCTTGTTCAAACATAGGTGCCTCAATAGCATTGGTTAGTTTAAAAATCACTTTATCATCACCAACACTCAGAGTTAGAGACCCAGACTTGACATCAATGACGGAAACAGCAGTACACAAAAACGACCTACCTAGAATAATAGGAATCTGGGCATCCTCATCCATATCTAGCACCAAATCAACAGGAATGTAGAATTTCCCGACCCTAACAGGAACGTCCTCTAAAACACCTAGAGGGTATTTTATAGAACGATTAGCCATCTGTAAAGTGATTTGTGTGCATTTAAGTGCTCCCATATTAAGTTTCTTATAAACAGATAATGGCATAACAAAAACGGAAGCACCTAAATCACACAAAGCTTTATCAATAAAAATAGGTCCAAGATGGCAGGGTATAGAAAAACTACCAGGATCTTTTAACTTAGGTGGGGTTTTATTCTAAATAAAAGCACTGCACTCTTCAGTAAGAGCGACACGTTCTACCCCACCAAAGTCTCTTTTCTTAGTTATCATGTCTTTCAGAAATTTGGCATAAACAGGGACTTCGGTAATTAAATCTGTGAATGGAATCGTTACCTCAAGGTTCTTGACCATGGCCAAGAACTTACAAAATTGCTGATCGACCTTTGATTGCTGCATCCTGTGAGGAAAAGGTAGCCTTGGTGTAAAAGGCGTTTCAGATTCCTTTTCCTTTTTCTTAGCTGTCTGTTCAGCTTTTGCAGACAAGTCGACTTCAGACGTCGAACTCTTCCTTTTTCCTTCCTCTACCACCCTCTTCTTCCCCGTAGTTGGGGCAAAATCATTAATGGGCATTGGAGGAGCATCATAAGCAATGCCACTACGAAGAGTGATGGCATTCACATGTTCTCTCTGAATGGGTTGCCCTAGCAATTCTCCTTGACGCCTCTGAGCATTAGTGCTTGCTAATTGTGCAATTTGAGTCTCTAGAAGTTTGATGTGCTTCTCTTGGGCTCTTTGTGCTTCCTCATTAGCTCTTTGCATAGCTAGCATTTGTAGCTCTTGAGCTCTTTGCGCCTCCTCATTAGTCTTTTGCATGATCAACATTAGTTTCATCACTTCAAATATGGGAGGCTCTTGTGGGTTATTGTTTTGTGGAGGTGGGGTGGGAAAATTTTGTGGAGTTTGGAAGTTATTGTGGTTATGGAAGTTTTGTGATGGGGGTCTCTGAAAATTTTGTGGGGTCTGATAGTAAGAGGGTTTAGGATGGTTTTGTGGGGGTGGAGGTTGATGGTTTTGTGGATTTTGGTAGTTATGTGGAGGAGGAAATTTTGGTTGTCTCAGTTGAAAGGCGTTTGCCTGCTCCATCTGAAGTTGACTGAACTGACAGTCATGCCCAAAATGACCCTGAACACCACATACCTCGCAGTAAGATGAGGTAATAGGTGCTACGGCGGACATAACATTAATACTCAAAGGAGGTGCTGCTGAGGAAGAGGAACTGAAGGTGTTAATCTGCTGACTGAGCTTCGCTATCTGCGAAGTCAATAATATAATGGCATCTACCTCCAGTACTTTCCTCGTGAGGCTGCGGGAAGTGGAATGATCATTGGCTGCGAGGTTTGATAGAAACTCATAGCCTACATCCACTTCCTTATCTAGAAAAACTCCTCCTGCAGACGAATCAACAATACTCTTTGTCTGAGGCTGCAGACCATTGTAGAATGTCTGCGTCAAGAACCATTTGTCCATATTGTGGTGTGGACACTCTCTCTGTAAATCTCTAAACCTAGCCGACGCTACCTGTAATGTTTCATCAGGCTCTTGGGAAAACGTGGCTAGTTTGTTTCTGATTTCTGTTGTCTTTGTAGGTGGATAGTACTCTCTCAGAAACGCAGCAGAAATCTCACTCCATTATGTTTATTTCACGTCATTCAACCATTTCTAGGCTCTATCTCTCAATGAAAACTGAAACAACATGACCTTTAGTTGATCTGGAGTGACGCCGGCACGTTTGACGGTTCGACAAAGCTGTTGAAACCACTGCAGATAATTTGCCGGGTCTACAGTAGGATGCCCACCAAACTGATTTTGCTGAACCATGCTGATGAGTCCAAGCTTTATTTCAAAATTCGTTGCGGCGATGGTGGGAATAGTGGGTCCAGTAGAGAGACCATCTGGGTTAGGCACCCCATACGACTTCAGTTATTTAGACATAACTGAACTCGAGGTGTTTGATTTAGAGGTGTTCAGCTAAACAGACTGCTTTTCTCTCTGATTTTTCTTTCGGATCCACCTGATTGTCCTAGAAAGATCGGGATCCGCTGGGATGGGGGAACCGGTCCTTTGAGACCTGGGCATACAAAAGAAACAAAAAGAAGCAGTAAAACGTACCTCAATTGGAACAATGAAGTTCCATTGAGGTACAGAGAAGTAGACCAAATAACCAAATAAAAACTTAGAAAACTAGCCGTCCCCCCGGCATAACGGCGCCAAAATTTGATAGGATTTAGTCGTATCACCTAATCAAAGATAAACCTACAGTCCTCTAACTATGGTAGTCAATGGAAGCAGGGTCTTATCCACAGGAAGACAAAGTTTCTAAATTAAAATTCAATCAATTAGCTACTTCAGATGAAATCAGAAAAGATTAACTGAACTAATGATTAAGCTAAGGAGGACGAATTAAACTGAAGGTTTAACTATGGAATAACAACCTAGGGTATTAGTTCGGTCTACCATGCTTATACCAATCAAATCAGGTCAACTACTATCAAAACCTAAGTCATGAGTCAAGTGATTAGAGCATATGTTGAGCTATGGTTAAGACTCAACGCTCATAGTTTAACATACGCCGCATGTTCACTAACGTAATCAGAACTACTGATGTGTCCTAGTCCTCTAATCGTAAGACGGATCTGTGCAAACAACTATTAACCACAAGCAATTAATGAAATTGGCCACTAATATTAATCACTAATTAAGAACAAACCACACCACAATCACTCTAATCAAGCCCTAGAAATCGATAGGAATCTAAATAACACTCATGGTATAAACATGGCTTCCCTATCTAACACCCTAGAAAGAGAACTACTCACTCATAATTGAATTGACAACAACAAAACTAATTGAAAACCCTAATAATTGCATCATGAATGATTGAAAACTTAAGCTAAGCAATTAATAATAATAAAAGAGAAAAGAGTAGAGAAGAATACCAATTGACAGAAAGCAAGAACTTTTATTGAAATTTGAATCCGAGGTTCAATCACCTTTAATCTAATCTAGAGTATTTAAACTAAATAAAACTGAGCTAAGAACTATGAGAAATAAAACTAGAATAAAATATGTCTCTAAAATAACGAGGAAAACGTATTTATATTACCCCTCAAAGTGTAATTAAAAACGAAATTAAAAGTAGGAAATCGCGTCAATTTGCACGGGACCCGATCGGGCCAAAGGCCACCCGATCGGGCCCACACAAATATTCATAAACTTATTTCACGCTGTGGCACAGACGTCGAAGCAGCAACATTTGGGCGCATTGGGCCTCCACCCGATCAACAGCCCGATCGGGTGCTGGATCGGGCGAATAGTATGGCCCAAGGACTCTCCTCTATTCGCCTAAGTAGCAGCAGCAGCATGTAAAAGAGCTGGGCTGGCCCACCCGGAGGTCCACCCGATCGGGTACAGGATCGGGTCCAGCCCAGTTAGTTCTCCTTGGAAGCGAACAACTATCAACAAGACAAAACGGTCTCAGGTCATCCACCCGATCGGGTCGGGCAGGAGTTGCCCGATCGGGTCTGGGCACATGTCTTCTTGCCCGATCTGGTCGGGCAATGCTTGCCCGATCGGGTCCGCAACATTTGTACCCGATCATAATATCTTTGCCCGATCTGGCCACTTTTGCCCGATCAGAGTACGGAAAACTCATTTTTGACTCTTTGGCTCTCAATTCTTCACAATTAGAGGTCTTGGGACCTCCTAAACTACCCATAAAGCTCATGAGCCATCCTACGTGCCTCGTAACATCTCGTAAAGCCGTGGTTGCTTCCATGTAGCTCAGAAATAAGGAGAAAACTCCTTAAAACCTGCAATTAACCACTAAAACACAAAAACACAACTATATACGATATTTAGCATAAAATAGCTCCTAAGAGCTCCAATGACGCACAAATTAGCTTGTAAATAAGGGAGAAAAGTCTATATAAATACTTGATATCAATAGTCTCATAAGCGATTTGTGGTGTATGTACACCTTTCAAATCATTTGTTGTACTTAATTAGCAAATATTTTTGACTCCTTGACTATGTATTAGATATATTTAAAGGATATGAATCCTTTGGATCAAACTCATTTCAAATCAAAGGGTAAAATCGTCATAGTATCTTAGGCGATTTTTGGTATATGTACACCTTTTAAATAATTTGTTGTGCTTAATTACCAAAAATGTTTTACTCATTGAATATGTATTAGATATATTTAAAGCATATGAATCCCTTGGATCAAACTCATTTCAAATAAAAGGGTAAAATCGTCATAGTCTCTTAGGCGATTTGTGGTGTATGAACACCATTCAAATCATTTGTTGTGCTTAATGACCAATTGTTCTTGACATCTTGAATAGGTATTAGATATATTCAAATGATATGAATTTCAAATCAAAGGGTAAAATCGTCATAGTCTCTTAAGCGATTTGTGGTGTATGTACACCTTTTAAATTATTTGTTGTGCTTAATTACCAAATATTTTTGACTCCTTGAATATGTATTAAATATATTTAAAGCATATGAATCCCTTGGAACAAACGCATTTCAAATCAAAGGGTAAAATCACCATAGTCTCTTAGGCGATTTATGGTGTAAGAACACATTTCAAATCATTTTTTCTCCTTAATAACCAAATATTTTAGACTCAACAATTAGGTATTAGATATATTTAAAGCATGTAAATCCCTTGGATAAAACTCATTTGAAATCAAAGGGTAAAATCGTCATAGTCTCTTAGGCGATTTGTTGTGTATGAACACCTTTTAAATCATTTGTTATTTTTAACTACCAATTGTTTTTTACTCCTTGAATAGGTATTAGATATATTTAAAGTATATGAATCCCTTGGATAAAACTCATTTGAAAAAAAGGGTAAAATAGTCATAGTCTCTTAAGCGATTTGTGGTGTATGTACACCTTTCAAATCATTTGTTGTGCTTAATTACCAAATATATTTGATTCCTTGAATATGTATTAGATATATTTAAAGCATATGAATTCCTTGGATCAAACGCATTTCAAATAAAAGGGTAAAATTGTCATAGTCTCTTAGGCGATTTATGGTGTAAGAACACATTTCAAATCATTTTTTCTCTTTAATAACCAAATATTTAAGACTCAACAATTAGGTATTAGATATAAATAAAGCATATGAATCCCTTGGATCAAACTCATTTGAAATCAAAGGGTAAAATCATCATAGTCTCTTAGGCGATTTGTGGTGTGTGTACACGTTTCAATCATTTGTTGTGCTTAATTACCAAATATTTTGACTCCTTGAATACGTAGTAGATATATTTAAAGCATACGAATCCGTTGGATCAAACGCATTTAAAATCAAAGGGTAAAATCGTCATAGTCTCTTAGGCGATTTGTGCTGTATGAACACCTTTCAAATCTTTTGTTGTGCTTAATTACCAATTGTTTTTGACTCCTTGATTAGGTATTAGATATATTTAATGGAAATGAATCCCTTTGATCAAACTCATTTCAAATCAAAGGGTAAAGTCGTCATAGTCTCTTAGGCGATTTAAGGTGTATGAACAACATTCAAATACTTTGTTGTGCTTAATTACCAAATATTTTTAACTCCATGAATAGGTATTAGATATATTTAAAGCATATGAATCCTTTGGATCAAACGCATTTTAAATCAAAGGGTAAAATCGTCATAGTCTCTTAGGAGATATGTTGTGTATGAACACATTTTAAATAATTTGTTGTGCTTAATTACCAAATATTTTTGACTCTTTGATAGGTATTAGATATATTTAAAGCATATGAATCACTTGGATCAAACTCATTTCAAATCATAGGGTAAAATAGTCATAGTCTCTTAGGCGATTTATGGTGTAAGAACACATTGCAAATCATTTTTTCTCCTTAATAACCAAATATTTTAGACTCTACAATTAGGTATTAGATATATTTAAAGCATATGAATCCCTTGGATCAAACTCATTTGAAATCAAAGGGTAAAATCGTCATAGTGTCTTAGGAGGTTTGTTGTGTATGAACACCTTTTAAATTGTTTGTTGTGCTTAATTACCAAATATTTTTGACTCCTTAATAGGTATTAGATATATTTAAAGCACATGAATCCCTTGGAACAAACTCATTTCAAATCAAAGGGTAAAATCGTCGTTGTCTCTTAGGCGATTTATGGCGTAAGAACACATTTCAAATTATTTTTTCTCCTTAATAACCAAATATTTTAGACTATACAATTAGGTATTAGATATATTTCAAGCATATGAATCCCTTGGATATAACTCATTTGAAATCAAAGGGTAAAATCGTCATATTGTCGTAGGCGATTTATGGTGTATGAACACCATTGAAATCATTTGTTGTACTTAATTACAAAATATTTTTGATTCCTTGAATAGGTATTTGATATATTTAAAGCATATGAATCCCTTGGATCAAACGAATTTCAAATCAAATTGTAGAATCGTTATAGTCTCTTAGATGATTTATCATGTATGAACACCATTCAAATCATTTGTTGTGCTTAAATACCAAATGTTTTTGACTCTTGAATTGGTATTAGACATATTTAAAGCATATGAATCCCTTGGATCAAACTCATTTGAAATCAAAGGGTAAAATCGTCATAGTCTATTAAGAGATTTGTTGTGTATGAACACCTTTTGAATCATTTTTTGTGCTTAATTACCAAATATTTTTCAATCCTTGAATAGGTATAAGATATATTTAAAGCATATGAATCCCTTGGATCAAATGCATTTCAAATCAAAGGGTAAAATTGTTATAGTCTCTTAGGCGATTTATGGTGTATGAACACCATTCAAATCATTTCTTGTGCTGAATTACAAAATGTATTTGACTCCTTGAATAAGTATTAGATATATTTAAAGCACATGAATCCCATGGATCAAACTCATTTCAAATAAAAGGGTAAAATCGTCATAGTCTCTTAGGCGATTTCTGGTGTATGAACAACATTCAAATCATTTGTGGTGCTTAATTACCAATTCTTTTTGACTCCTTGAATAGGTATTATATATATTTAAAGCATATGAATCCCTTGAATCAAACAAAATTTCAAATCAAAGGGTAAAATTGTCATAGTCTCTTAGGCGATTTGTGGTGTATGTACACCTTTCAAATCATTTCTTGTACTTAATTACAAAATATTTTTGACTCCTTGAATAGGTATTATATATATTTAAAGCATATGAATCCCTTGAATCAAACGCATTTCAAATCAAAGGGTAAAATCGTCATAGTCTCTTAGGCGACTTGTGGTGTATGAACATCATTCATATCATTTGTTGTGCTTAATTACCAATTGTTTTTGACTCCTTGAATAGGTATTACATATAATGAAAGGATATGAATTTCAAATCATAGGGTAGAATTGTCATAGTCTTTTAGGCGTTTTGTGGTGTATGTACACCTTTCAAACCATTTGTAGTGCTTAATTACCAAATATTTTTGACTCCTTAAAAAGGTATTAGATATATTAAAAGCATATGAATCCCTGGGATCAAACTCATTTCAAATCAAAGGGTTAAATCGTCATAGTCTCTTAGGCCATTTATGGTGTAAGAACACATTTTAAATCATTTTTTCTCCTTAATAACCAAATATTTTAGATTCTATAATTAGGTATTAGATATATTTAAAGCATATGAATCCCATGGATCAAACTCATTTGAAATTAGAGGGTAAAATCGTCATAGTGTCTTAGGCGATTTATGGTGTATGTACACCTTTCAAATCATATGTTGTGCTTAATTACCAAATATTGTTGACTCCTTGAATAGGTATTAGATATATTTAAAGCATATGAATCCCATGTATCAAACGCATTTCAAATGAAAGGGTAAAATCGTCATAGTCTCTTAGGCAATTTATGGTGTAAGAGCATATTTCAAATCATTTTTACTCCTTAATAACCAAATATTTTAGACTCTACAATTAGGTATTAGATATATTTAAAGCATATGAATCCCTTGGATCAAACTCATTTGAAATTGAAGGGTATAATCTTCATAGGCTCTTAGGAGGTTTGTTGTGTATGAACACCTTTTAAATTGTTTGTTTTGCTTAATTACCAAATATTTTTGACTCCTTTATAGGTATTAGATATATTTAAAGCACATGAATCCCTTGGATCAAACTCATTTCAAATCAAAGGGTAAAATCGTCATAGTCTCTTAGGCGATTTATGGTGTAAGAACAAATTTCAAATCATTTTTTTTCCTGAATAACTAAATATTTTAGACTATACAATTAGGTATTAGATGTATTTAAAGCATAAGAAACCCTTGGATCAAACTCATTTGAAATCAAAGGGTAAAATCGTCATAGTGTCTTAGGCGATTTATGGTGTTTGAACACCTTTCAAATCATTTGTTGTGCTTAGTTACCAAATAGTTTTTACTCCTTGAATAGGTATGAGATATATTTAAATCATATGAATCCCTTGGATCAAACTCATTTGTAATCAAAGGGTAAAATCGTCATAGTCTCTTAGGCGACTTGTTATGTGTGAACACCTTTTAAATTATCTATTGTGTTTAATTACCAAATATTTTTTAATCCTTGAATAGGTATTAAATATATTTAAAGCATATGAATTCCTTGGATCAAACTTATTTCAAATAAAAGGGTAAAATCATCATAGTCTCTTAGGCGATTTCTGGTGTATGAACACGATTCAAATCATTTGTTGTGCTTAATTACCAAATATTTTTGATTCCTTGAATACGTAGTAGATATATTTAAAGCATACGAATCAGTTGGATCAAACGCATTTAAAATCAAAGGGTAAAATCGTCATAGTCTCTTAGGCGATTTGTGGTGTATGAACACCATTCAAATCTTTTGTTGTGCTTAATTACGAATTGTTTTTGACTCCTTGAATAGGTATTAGATATATTAAAAGGATATGAATCCCTTTGATCAAACTCATTTCAAATCAAAGGGTAAAGTCGTCATAGTCTCTTAGGCGATTTATGGTGTATGAACACCATTCAAATACTTTGTTGTGCTTAATAACATAATATTTTTAACTCCATGAATAGGTATTAGATATATTTAAAGCATATGAATCCCTTGGATCAAACGCATTTCAAATCAAAGGGTAAAATCGTCATAGTCTCTTAGGCAATTATGGAGTAAGAACACATTTCAAATCATTTTTTCTCCTTAATAACCAAATATTTTAGACTCTACAATTAGGTATTAGATATATTTAAAGCATATGAATCCCATGGATCAAACTCATTTGAAATCAGAGGGTAAAATTGTCATAGTGTCTTAGGCAATTTTTGTGTTTGAACACCTTTCAAATCATTTGTTGTGCTTAATTACCAAATATTTTTTTACTCCTTGAATAGGTATTAGATATATTTAAATCATATGAACCCTTTGGATCGAACTCATTTAAAATCAAAGGGTAAAATCGTCATAGTCTCTTAGGCGATTTGTTGTGTATGAACACCTTTTAAATCATTTGTTGTGTTTAATTACCAAATATTTTTTACTCCTTGAATAGGTATTAGATATATTTAAATCATATTATTCCCTTGGATCAAACTTATTTCAAATAAAAGGGTAAAATCGCCATAGTCTCTTAGGCGATTTATGGTGTATGTACACCTTTCAAATCATTTGTTGTGCTTAATTACCAAATATTTTTGACTCCTTGAATAGGTATTAGATATATTTAAAGCATATAAATCCCTTGGATAAAACGCATTTCAAATTAATGGGTAAAATCGTCATAGTCTCTTAGGCGATTTATGGTGTTAGAACACATTACAAATAATTTTTTCTCCTTAACACCAAATATTTTAGACTCTACAATTAGGTATTATATATATTCAAAGCATATGAATCCCTTGGATCAAACTCATTTGAAATCGAAGGGTAAAATCGTCAGAGTGTCTTAGGAGGTTTGTTGTGCTTAATTACCAAATATTTTTGACTCCTTAATAGGTATTAGGTATATTTAAAGCACATGAATCCCTTGGATCAAACTCATTTCAAATCAAAGGGTAAAATTGTCATAGTCTCTTAGGCGATTTATGGTGTAAGAACACATTTCAAATCATTTTTTCTCCTTAATAACCAAATATTTTAGACTCTACAATTAGGTATTAGATGTATTTAAAGCATATGAATCCCTTGGATCAAACTCATTTGAAATCAAAGGGTAAAATCGTCATACTGTCTTAGGCGATTTATGGTGTTTGAACACCTTTCAAATCATTTGTTGTGCTTAATTACCAATTATTTTTTACTAATTGAATAGGTATTAGATATATTTAAATCATATGAATCCCTTGGATCAAACTCATTTGAAATCAAATGGTGAAATCGTCATAGTCTCTTAGGCGCTTTGTTATGTATGAACACCTTTTAAATTATTTCTTGTGTTTAATTACCAAATATTTTTTACTCCTCGAATAGGTATTAAATATATCTTAAGCATATGAATTCCTTTGATCAAACTTATTTCAAATAAAAGGGTAAAATCATCATAATCTCTTCGGCGATTTATAGTGTTAGAATACTTTTTAAATCATTGTTTCTCCTTAATAACCAAATATTTTAGACTCTACAATTAGGTATTAGATATATTTAAAGCATATTAATTCCTTAGATCAACCTCATTTGAAATCAAAGGGTAAAATCGTCATACATTTCAATTCATTTTTTTTCCTTAATAACCAAATATTTTAGACTCTATAATTAGGTATTAGATGTATTTAAAGCATATGAATCCCTTGGATAAAACTCATTAGAAATCAAAGGGTAAAATCGTCATAGTGTCTTAGGCGATTTATGGTGTTTGAACACCTTTCAAATCATTTGTTGTGCTTAGTTACCAAATAATTTTTACTCCTTGAATAGGTATTAGATATATTTAAATCATATGAATCCCTTGGATCAAACTCATTTGAAATCAAAGGGTAAATCATATGAATCTCTTAGGCGACTTGTTATGTATAAACACCTTTTAAATTATTTCTTGTGTTTAATTATGAAATATTTTTTACTCCTTGAATAGGTATTAAATATATTTAAAGCATATGACTTCCTTGGATCAAACTTATTTCAAATAAAAGGGTAAAATCATCATAGTCTCTTAGGCGATTTCTGGTGTATGAACACCATTGAAATCATTTCTTGTGATTAATTACCAAATATTTTTGACTCTTTGAATAGGTATTAGATATATATAAAGCATATGAATCGCTTGGATCAAACGCATTTCAAATCAAAGGGTAAAATTATCATAATCTCTTAGGGGATTTATGGTGTAAGAATACATTTAAAATCATTGTTTCTCCTTAATAACCAAATATTATATACTCTACAATTAGGTATTAGATATATTTAAAGCATATTAATTTCTTGGATCAACCTCATTTGAAATCAAAGGGTAAAATCGTCATAGTCTCTTAGGTGATTTGTTGTGTATGAACACCTTTTAAATCATTTGTTATGCTTGATTACCAAATATATTTTACTCCTTAAAGAGGTATTAGATATATTTAAATCATATGAATCCCTTGGATCAAGTTCATTGCAAATCGAAAGGTAAACTCGTCAAAGTCTCTTACGCGATTTATGGTGTATGTACACCTTTCAAATCATTTTTTGTGCTTAATTACCAAATATTTTTGATTCCTTTAATAGGTATAAGATATATTTAAAGCATATGAATCCCTTTGATCAAACGCATTTCAAATCAAAGGGTAAAATTGTCATAGTCTCTTAGACGATTTGTAGTGTATGTACACCTTTCAAATCATTTGTTGTGCTTAATTACCAAATAGTTTTGACTCCTTGAATAGGTATTATATATATTTAAAGCATATGAATCCTTGGATCAAACGCATTTCAAATCAAAGGGTAAAATCGTCATAGTCTCTTAGGCGACTTGTGGTGTATGAAAACCATTCAAATCATTTGTTGTGCTTAATTACCCATTGTTTTTGACTCCTTGAATAGGTATTACATATATTCAAAGGATAAGAATTTCAAATCAAAGGGTAAAATCGTCATAGTCTTTTAGGCGTTTTGTGGTGTATGTACACCTTTCAAATCATTTGTTGTGCTTAATTACTAAATATTTTTGACTCCTTAAAAAGGTATTAGATATATTTAAAGCATAGGAATCCCTTGGATCAAACAAATTTCAAATCAAAGGGTAAAATCGTCATAGTCTCTTAGGCGATTTATGGTGTAAAAAACATATCAAATCATGTTTTCTCCTTAATAACCAAATATTTTAGACTCTACAATTAGGTATTAGATATATATGAAGCATATGAATCCCTTGGATCAATTGCATTTGAAATCAAAGGGTAAAATCGTCATAGTCTCTTAGGCGATTTATGGGGTTTGAACACCTTTCAAATCATTTGTTGTACTTAAATAACAAATTTTTTTACTCTTTGAATAGGTATTAGATATATTTAAATCATATGAATCCCTTGGATCAAACACATTTCAAATCAAAGGGTAAAATCGTCATAATCTCTTAGGCGATTTATGGTCTATGAACACCGTTCAAATAATTTGTTGTGCTTAATTACCAAACATTTTTGACTCCTTGAATAGGTATTAGATATATTTAAAGCATATGAATCCCTTGGATCAAATGCATTTCAAATCAAATTGTAAAATCGTCATAGTCTCTTAGATGATTTATCGTGAACACCATTCAAATCATTTGTTGTGCTTAATTACCAAATATTTTGGACTCCTTGAATAGGTTATAGATATATTTTAATCATATGAATCCCTTGGACCAAACGCATATCAAATCAAAGGGTAAAATCGTCATAGTCTCTTAGGCGATTTATCGTGTATGAACACCATTCAAATCATTTGTTGTGCTTAATTACCAAATGTTTTTGACTCTTGAATTTGTATTAGATATATTTAAAGCATATGAATCATTTGGATCAATCTCATTTGAAATCAAAGGGTAAAATCGTCAGAGACTCTTAGGAGATTTGTGGTGTATGTACACCTTTTAAATAATTTGTTGTGCTTAATTACCAAATATTTTTGATTCCTTGAATAGGTATTAGATATATTTAAAGCACATGAATCCCTTCTAACAAACTCATTTCAAATCAAAGGGTAAAATCGTCATAGTCTCTTAGCCGCTTTATGATGTAAGAACACATTTCAAATCATTTTTTCTCCTTAATAACCAAATATTTTAGACTCAACAATTAGGTATAAGATATATTTAAAGAATATAAATCCCTTGGATCAAACTCATTTGAAATCAAAGGGTAAAATCGTCAGAGTGTCATAGGCGATTTATGGTGTTTGAAAACCTTTCAAATCATTTGTTGTGCTTAATTACCAAATAGTTTTTACTCCTTTAATAGGTATTAGATATATTTAAATAATATGAATCTCTTGGATCAAACTCATTTGAAATCAAAGAGTAAAATCGTCATAGTCTCTTAGGCGATTTTTGTGTATGAACGCCTTTTAAATTATTTGTTGTGTTTAATTACCGAATATTTTTTACTCCTTGAATAGGTATTAGATATATTTAAAGCATATGAATCCCTTGGATCAAACTTATTTCAAATAAAAGGGTAAAATCATCATAGTATCTTAGGCGATTTATGGTGTATGAACACCATTCAAATCATTTATTGTGCTTAATTACCAAGTGTTTTTGACTCCTTGAATTGGTATTAGAGATATTCAAAGGATATGAATTTCAAATCAAAGGGTAAATTCGTCACAGTCTCTTAGGCGATTTGTGGTGTATGTACACCTTTCAAATCATTTGTTGTGCTTAATTACCAATTCTTTTTGACTCCTTGAATAGGTATTAGATATATTTAAAGCATATGAATCCCTTGGATCAAACTTATTTCAAATAAAAGGGTAAAATCATCATAGTATCTTAGGCTATTTGTGGTGTATGTACACCTTTCAAATCATTTGTTGTGCTTAATTACGAAATATTTTTGACTCCTTTAATAGGTATTAGATATATTTAAAGCATATGAATCCCTTGGATCAAACGCATTTCAAATCAAAGGGGAAATTCGTCATAGTCTCTTAGGTGATTTATGGTGTAAGAACACATTTGAAATCATTTTTTCTCCTTAATAACCAAATATTTTAGACTCTACAATTAGGTATTAGATATATTTCAACCATATGAATCCCTTGGATCAAACTTATTTCAAATCAAAGGGTAAAATCGCCATAGTGTCTTAGGCAATTTATGGTGTATGAACACTATTCAAATCATTTGTTGTGCTTAATTACCAAATATTTTTGACTCCTTGAATAAGTATTATATATATTTAAAGCATATGAATACCTTGGATCAAACGCATTTCAAATCAAATTGTAGAATCGTCATAGTCTCTTAGATGATTTATCATGTATGAACACCATTCAAATCATTTGTTGTGCTTAATTACCAAATGTTTTTGACTCTTGAATTGGTATAAGATATATTTAAAGGATATGAATCCCTTGGATCAATCTCATTTCGAATCAAAGGGTAAAATCGTCATAGTCTATTCGTCGATTTGTGGTGTATGTACACCTTTCAAATCATTTGGTGTGCTTAATTACCAAATATTTTTGACTCCTTGAATAGTTATTAGATTTATTAAAAGCATATGACTACCTTGGATCAAACGTATTTCAAATCAAAAGGTAAAATCAACATGGTCTCTTAGGCGCTTTATGGTGTAAGAACACATTTCAAATCATTTTTTATCCTTAATAACCAAATATTTTAAACTCTACAATTAGGTATTAGATATATTTAAAGCATATGTATCCCTGGGATCAAACTCATTTGAAATCAAAGGGTAAAATCGTCATAGTCTCTTAGGCGATATGTTGTGTATGAACTCCTTTTTAATCATTTGTTGTGCTTAATTAGCAAATATTTTTCACTCCTTGAATAGATACTAGATATATTTTAAGCATATGAATCCCTTGGATCAAATGCATTTCAAATCAAAGGGTAAAATTGTCATAGTCTCTTAGGCAATTTATGGTGTATGAACACCATTCAAATCATTTGTTGTGCTTAATTACCAAACGTTTTTGACTCCTTGAATAAGTATTAGATATATTTAAAGCATATCAATCGCTTGGATCAAACTCATTTCAAATCAAAGGGTAAAATCGTCATAGTCTCTTAAAAGATTTGTGGTGTATGTACACTTTTCAAATCATTGGTTGTGCTTAATTACCAAATATTTTTGACTCCTTTAATATGTATTAGATATATTTAAAGCATATGAATCCCTTTGGATGAAACGCATTTCAAATCAAAGGGTAAAATCGTTATAGTCACTTAGGCGACTTGTGGTGTATGAACACCATTCAAATCATTTGTTGTGCTTAATTACCAATTGTTTTTGACTCCTTGAACAGGTATTACATATATTCTAAGGATATGAATTTCAAATCAAAGGGTAAAATCGTCATAGTCTTTTAGGCGTTTTTTGGTGTATTAAATCAATTGTTGTGCTTAATTACCAAATATTTTTGACTCCTTGAATAGGTATTGGATAGGATTTAGTCGTATCACCTAATCAAAGATAAACCTACAGTCCTCTAACTATGGTAGTCAATGGAAGCAGGGTCGAATCCACAGGGAGACAGAGTTTCTAAATTAATATTCAATAAAATCAGCTATTTCAGATGAAATCAGATAAGAATTAACTGAACTAATGATTAAACTACAGAAGACGGAATAAATCGAGGAATTAACTATGGACTAAAAACCTAGGGTATTAGGTTGGTCCACCATGCTTATACCAATCAAATAGGGTCAACTACTAACAAAACCTAAGTCAAGAGTCGGGGATTAGAGCATGTGTTGAGCTATGGTTAAGACGCAACGCTCATAGTTCAACATACGCCGCATGTTCACTAACGTAATCAGAACTACTGACGTGTCCTAGGCCTCTTGTCGTAAGACGGATCTGTGCAAACAACTATTAACCACAAGCAATCAATGAAATTGTACACTGACATTAATTACTCAATAAGAACAAACCACATCACAATCACCCTAATCAAGCCCTAGAAATTGATAGAAATCTAAATCACAATCATGGTATAAACATGGCTTTCCTATCTAACACCCTAGAAAGAGAACTACTCACTCATAATCGAATTAACAACAACAAAACTAATATGAAACCCTAACAATTGCATAATGAATAATTAAATAACTAAACTAAGCAATTAAGAATAATAAAAGAGATTAGGGTAAAGAGGAATACCAATTGACAAAAAGCAGAACTTTTATTGAAATCAAATAGGTTCAATCACCTTTAATCTAATCTAAAGTGTTTAAACTAGGCTAAGAACTATGATAAATAAACTAGAGTCTAAAGCAGTAAAAAGATGTCTCTAAAATAATGAGGAAAAGGTATTTATAATACCCCTCAAGTCTAGCTAAAAACGGAATTAAAAAGACGAATCTGCGACAAAATTGCATAGGACGTGATCGGGCCAAAGGCCACCCGATCGGGCCCATAGTGAGACTTTTCCCTTCATTGTTAGAGTGCAGCAGAGCAGCCCAGCAGCACAAATCATAAATTGCAACCCACCCGATCGGGCCCGAGGCCACCACCCGATCGGGCCTGGTGACAAATAGGGCCCAGCACACTCGCCTTGATGTCAGCAGCAGAATGAGGGCTATGAGCATCCAACCCGATCGGGTCGGGCACATTATGCTCGATCGGGTCTGGTGCATGTTGCTCGCCCGATTGGATTGGGTACGCCTGGCCCGATCGGGTCCGCGACTTTCATACCCGATCATAAATACTTCGCCCGATCGGGCTATTTTTGCTCGATCAGAGTACGGAAATCTCCTTTTTGACTCTTTGGTTCTCTAATCTTCACGTTTAGGGGTCTTGGGACCTCTTAAACTACCCATAAAGCTCGTGAGCCATCTTACGTGCCCCGTAACATCTCGTAAAGCCGTGGTTGCTTCCAAATGGCTCGAGAACAAGGAGAAAACTCCCTGAAACCTGCAATTCAACACTAGAACACAAAACCACAACTATATACGATAGTTAGCACAAAATAGCTCCCAAGAGCTCCAATGACGCACAAATTAGCTTGTAAATAAGGGAGAAAAGTCTATATAAATACGTGATATCAAACTTCCCCAAGCTAAACCTTTGCTTGTCCTCAAGCAAACAGACTATGAACATGGAATAGATCGCCTCACCCCATAGATAAAAAGAAATCAAAGCTCAAAACATTTTCAAGACTAAGAATCGTTCAAGCAGGCAAAATTCAAGTTTGGCTAATCAAATCCATCCAACCACCAATCATCCAAACAATTTATCAAACTCAAGCATCCATAAGGCATACAAGTCCTGAAAAGGCTCTCACTCCTCTCTATTTTGTGGCAGGCAAAGAATATGCCCGAACACTCACCAACCCGACCATAAATACCCTTCCCACTCACACTCTCATGTGTTTAAGAAGGTTCAATGACGCTCATCCTAGTCAAGTCGACTCAATTAGCAGAAATACTCTTTAACTTTGACAAACTGACTCGAAATTAATCAAATGAACACTGCAGACACGAGCTCAAGAGGACTTTAGAGGGTTGTAATGGGGCTCAGGTAAGAGGTAGGGATACTTTTGGGAAATGTGGTGGAAAAACCAAAAAGGGGGAGCATGAATCATTCAAACAAGGCCTCAGATGGCCCACATAACTCCCAACAACACCATAAAACCACGTAAAGTAACCCAACTCTCATAAATCAATGAAGAACTCATAACAAACCCAATTTTCAAGCAATGAAGAGAATATTTCTTTAAGAACGTACGTGAATGAAAGAACTTCAAATTCTTTTTCATTTTATTTGATTTTTCTATCATTTTTCTGAACTTCATTCATGCAACTCTAAAATTGCTTTTTTTTCCTTTTTCTCACCCTCAAGCCACAACAAATACACTTTTAAATTCCTCAACAACCAAACCAAACCATGAAACCAATCTCAAACTCAACCCATACGAAAGCTCCCCCAAGCTAGGCTTGGAATATAATATGAAATGAAGGCCATGGGCTCATATTAAGGGTTTAAGTAACATGAAACAAGTCATTAGGCTGAGCGGGGCTAAGGAGGATAAAAGTATATCAAAAATTCACTATGAAGCTCAAGAATAAGACAAAAGAATACCTCTACCACAGCATATGCTACAAGTCATCGAATATCAGACAAATACGAAGTCAAAGTCAAGATCAATCCACTAAAGAGGAACTAATACACAAGAATAGACTGGATAATAATATAAATCCAATAGGCTACAAAGAGGCCTCACAGTCTAACCAATTCAGGTATGCAGCACAAAGTGGTCTAATATAATCCAAAAATGCTCGAAATTATAGCAATCAAACATCAAATCATAGCCTCAAGATCACAAATGCCCAGCTAGCAATAAAACATAGTCAAATCATTTTCAAATAGAGCACAACAAGGGGCACAGGGAGGCAACAAAACCAGTCATGGGAACCATATTTTTTTGATTTTTTTCAGAATTTTTCAAAAGCAGTAAATCTATCCTAGAAGGCAGTAAAAGAGATAGAGAATACAAACAGAACTCCTCCCCCAAGCTGAACTTGGCAGTGTCCTCAATGCCAAGAGGTGACAAGGACTATGCTAAGAGGAAAAACAATGTTAGTACCCTCACTCTCGCTCACAAAAAGAAGAAAAAAAAAGAAAAGGAAAAAGTGAAAGAAAGATACGAGTTGCCTCTCGCACAGCGCTGGTTTATAACGGTCCCGCACGACCGTAATCCTCCCTCTCTCAAATAGGAGGGGCTTGGCAATGAGTGCCACCCTCATCAAATATCTTTCTTCTCCAAACGTTCTTGATAACGCCTCCAGACGGTGAGGCAACCTTAGGTGTAGTTGGAACCTTCTCCACACCTACTTCATCCAAAACCTCATCCCTGCAACAAGAATGTTCAAGCATAGGTGCCTTAACAGCATTGGTTAGTTTAAAAATCAATTTATCATCACCAACACTCTGAGTTAAAGACCCAGACTTGACATCAATGACAGCACCAACAGTACACAAAAATGGCCTACCCAGAATAATGGGAATCTGGGCATCCTCATCCATATCTAACACCACATAATCAACAGGGATATAGAATTTCCCAACCCTAATAGGAACGTCCTCTAAAACACCTAGAGGGTATTTTATAGAACGATCCTCCATCTGTAAAGTGATTTGTGTGCATTTAACTGCTCCCATATTCAGTTTCTTATAAACAGACAATGTCATAACAGAAACAGAAGCACCTAAATCACACAAAGCCTTATCAATAAAAATAGGTCCAAGATGGCAGGGTATAGAAAAACTACCAGGATCTTTTAACTTTGGTGGGGTTTTATTTTGAATAAAAGCACTACACTCTTCAGTAAGAGCGACACGTTCTACCCCACCAAAGTCTCTTTACTTAGTGATCATGTCTTTCAGAAATTTGGCATAAACATGCACCTGGGTAATTAAATCTGTGAATGGAATCGTTACCTCAAGGTTCTTGACCATAGCCAAGAACTTACCAAACTTGTGATCCACCTTTGATTGTTGCATCCTATGAGGAAAAGGTAGCCTTGATGTAAAAGGTGTTTCAGAAACCTTCTCCTTTTTCTTCCCTGTCTGTTCAGCTTCTGCAGACAAGTCGACTTCAGATGTCGAATTCTTCCTTTTTCCTTCCTCTACCACCCTCTTCTTCCCCGCAGTTAGGGTAACCTCATCAACGGGCAACGGAGGGGCATCATATGCAATGCCACTACGAAGAGTAACGGCATTCACATGTTCTCACTGAACGGGTTGCCCTGGCAATTCCCCCTGCCGCCTCTGAGCATTACAGCTTGCTAATTATGCAACTTGTGCCTCGAGAAGTTTGATGTGCTTTTCTTGGGCCCTCTGTGCTTCCTCATTAGCTCTTTGCATAGCTAGCATCTGTCGCTCTTGGGCTCTTTGTGCCTCCTCATTTGCCTTTTGACTGCTCAACATTAGTTTCATCACTTCAGATATGGGTGGCTCTTGTGGGTAATTGTTTTGTGGAGGTGGGGTGGGAAAATTTTGTGGAGTTTGGAAATTATTAGGATGATGGAAGTTTTGTGGTGGTGGTCTTTGGAAATTTTATGGGGTTTGATAGTAAGAGGGTTTGGGATGGTTTTGTGGAGATGGAGGGTGATGGTTTTGTGGATTTTGGTAATTATGTGGAGGGTGGAAATTTGGTTGTCACTGTTGGAAGGCGTTTGCCTGCTCCATCTGAAGTTGACTGCACTGACAGTCATGCCCAAAGTGACCCTGAACACCACATACCTCGCAGTAAGATGAGGTAATGGGTGCTACGGCAGACATAGCATTAATACTCAAAGGAGGTGCTGCTGAGGAAGAGGAACTGAAGGTGTTAATCTGCTAACTCAGCTTCGCCATCTGCGAAGTCAATAATGCAATGGCATCTACCTCCAGTACCTTCCTCGTGAGGCTTCGGGAAGTGGAATGATCATTGGCTGCGAGGTTTGATAAACACTCGTAGCCTACATCCACTTCCTTATCAAGAAAAACTGCTCCTGCAGACGAATCAACAATACTCTTTGTGTGAGGCTGCAGACCATTGTAAAATATCTGCATCCAGAACCATTTGTCCATGTTGTGGTGTGGACACTCTCTCTGTAAATCCCTAAACCTAGCCCACGCTTCCCGTAATGTTTCATCAGGCTCTTGGGAAAACGTGGCTAGCTTGTTTCTGATTTCTGCTGTTTTTGTAGGTGGATAGTACTCTCTCAGAAACATAACGGAAATCTCACTCCATTCTGTTTCTTTCACGTCGTTCAACCATTTCTGGGCTCTATCTCTCAATGAAAACTCGAATAACATGACTTTGAGTTGATCTGGAGTGACACCAGCATGTTTAACGGTTCGACAAAGCTGTTGAAACTGTTGCAGATGATTTGCCGGATCTTCAGTAGGATGCCCACCAAACTGATTTTGCTGGACCATGCTGATAAGTCCAGGCTTAATTTCGAAATTTGCCGCGGCAATGGTGGGCTTAGTAGGTCCAGTGGAGAGACCATCTGGGTTGGGCACCCCATATGAATTCAGTGATTTTGACATAACTGAACTCAAGGTGTCTGTTCCAGAGGTGTTCAGCTGAACATACTGCTTTTCTTTCTGATTTTTCTTTCGGATCCGCCTGATTGTCCTAGTAAGATCGGGGTCCGCTGGAATGGGGGAACCGTTTCTTTGAGACCTGGGCATACAATAGAAACAAAAAGAAGCAGTAAAACGTACCTCAATTGGAACAATGAAGTTCCAATGAGGTAGAGAGAAGTAGACCAAATAATCAAATTAAAACATAGAAAACTAGCCGTCTCCCCGGCAACGGCGCAAAAATTTGATAGGATTTAGTCGTATCACCTAATCAAAGATAAACCTATAGTCCTCTAACTATGGTAGTTAATGGAAGCAGGGTCAAATCCACAGGGAGACAAAGTTTCTAAATTAATATTCAATCAAATCAGCTACTTCAGATGAAATTAGATAAGAATTAACTGAAGTAATGAATAAACTACACAAGACGGAATAAATCAAGGAATTAACTATGGACTAAAAACCTAGGGTATTAGCTCGGTCCACCATGCTTATACCAATCAAATAAGGTCAACTACTATCAAAACCTAAGTCAAGAGTCGGGGGATTAGAGCATGTGTTGAGTTATGGTTAAGACTAAACGCTCATAGTTCAACATACGCCGCATGTTCACTAACGTAATCAGAACTACTGACGTGTCCTAGGCCTCTAGTCGTAAGACGGATCTGTCCAAACAACTATTAACCACAAGCAATCAATGAAATTGTACACTGACATTAATTACTCAATAAGAACAAACCACATCACAATCACCCTAATCAAGCCCTAGAAATAGATAGAAATCTAAATCACAATCATGGTATAAACATGGTTTTCCTATCTAACACCCTCGAAAGAGAACTACTCACTCATAATCGAATTAACAACAACAAAATTAATATAAAACCCTAATAATCGCATCATGAATAATTAAATAACTAAACTAAGCAATTGAGAATAATAAAAGAGATTAGGGTAAAGAGGAATACTGATAGGTTTTAGTCGTATCACCTATTCAAAGATAAACCTACGGACCTCTAACTAAGGTAGTCAGTGGAAGCAGGGTCGAATCCACGGGGAGACAGAGTTTCTAAATTAATATTCAATCAAATCAGCTACTTCAGACGAAATCAGATAAGAATTAACTGAACTAAAGATTAAACTACAGAAGGCTGAATAGATCGAGGAATTGACTATGGACTAAAAACCTAGGGTATTAGGTCGGTCCACCATGCTAATACCAATCAAATAGGGTCAACTACTATCAAAACCTAAGTCAAGAGTCGGGGGATTAGAGCATATGTTGAACTACGGTTAAGACTCAACGCTCATAGTTCAACATACGCCGCATGTTCACTAACGTAATCAGAACTACTGATGTGTCCTAGGCCTCTAGTCATAAGACGAATCTGTGCAAACAACTATTAACCACAAGCAATCAATGAAATTGTACACTGACATTAATTACTCAATAAGAACAAACCACATCACCCTAATCAAGCCCTAGAAATTGATAGAAATCTAAATCACAATCATGCTATAAACATGGCTTTCCTATCTAACACCCTAGAAAGAGAACTAGTCACTCATAATCGAATTAACAACAACAAAACTAATATGAAACCCTAATAATTGCATCATGAATAATTGAATAAATAAACTAAGCAATTGAGAATAATAAAAGAGATTAGGGTAAGAAAGAATACCAATTGACAGAAAGTAGGAACTTTTATTGAAATCGGAATAGGTTCAATCACCTTTAATCTAATCTAAAGTGTTTGAATTAGACTAAGAACAATGAGAAATAACTAGAGTCTAAACTAGAATAAAAGATGTCTCTAAAATAATGAGGAAAAAAGGTATTTATAATACCCCTCAAAGTCTAATTAAAATAAGAAACAAAAGACGAAAACGCGACAATTAAGCACAGGACTCGATCGGGCCGGATACCACTCGATCGGGCCAAAAACCAAATCAGCCCCAACTTCGTTTCTTGGTCAGCGTAGCAGCCCAGCAGCATGAAGGCGAGAATTGCGGCCCACCCGATCGGGCCCGAGGCCACCACCCGATCGGGCCTGGGGACAAAAAGGCCCAGCGTGTTCTTTTCATACGCAGCAACACAGCAAGACCTATAAGCATCCGACCCGATCGGGTCGGGCGGTGGATGCCCGATCGGGTCTGGGCACATGTGTGCTCGCCGATCGGGTCCGCAACTTCTCTACCCGAACATAAAATCTTCGCCCGATTGGAGTATGGAAATCTCCTTTTTGACTCTTTGGCTCTCTAATCTTCACGTTTAGGGGTCTTAGGACCTCCCAAACTACCCATAAAACTCGTGAGCCATCCTACGTGCCCCGTAACATCTCGTAAAGTCGTGGTTGCTTCCAAATGGCTCGGGAATAAGGAGAAAACTCCCTAAAACCTGCAATTCAACACTAAAACACAAAACCACAACTACATACGATAGTTAGCACAAAATAGCTCCCAAGAGCTCCAATGACGCACAAATTAGCTTGTAAATAAGGGAGAAAAGTCTATATAAATACGTGATATCAAACTCCCCCAAGCTAAACCTTTGCTTGTCCTCAAGCAAACAGAACATGAGCACGGAATAGAATGCCTCACCCCATAGATAAAAACAAATCAAAGCTCAAAACATTTTCAAGACTAAGAATCGTTCAAGCAGGCATAATTCAAGTTTGGCTAATCAAATCCATCCAACCACCAATCATTCAAGCAATTTATCAAACTCAAGCATCCATAAGGCATACAAGTCCTGAAAAGGGTCTCACAAGGGTGTCACTCCTCTCTATTATGTGGCAGGCAAAGAATATGCCCGAACGCTCACTAACCTGACCATAAATACCTTTCCCACTCACACTCTCATGTGTTTAAGAAGGTTCAATGACGCTCATCCTAGTCAAGTCGACTCAATTAGCAGAAATACTCTTTATCTTTGACAAACTGACTCGAAATCAATCAAATGAACAATGCAGACACGAGCTCAAGAGGACTTTAGAGGGTTGTAATGGGGCTTAGGTAAGAGGTAGGGGATACTTTTGGGTAATGTGGTGGAAAAAACCAAGAAACGGGGAGCATGAATCATTCAAACATGGCCTAAGATGGCCTACACAACTCCCAACAACACCATAAAACCATGTAAAGTAACCCAACTCTCATAAATCAATGACAAACTCATAACAAACCCAATTTTCAAGCAATGAAGCGAATATTTCTTTAAGAACGTACGTGAATGAAAGAACTTGAATTCTTTTGAACTTTTATGTCATTTTTCTTTCATTTTAGCTCCCAAGAGCTCCAATGACGCACAAATTAGCTTGTAAATAAGGGAGAAAAGTCTATATAAATACGTGATATCAAACTCCCCCAAGCTAAACCTTTGCTTGTCCTCAAGCAAACAGAACATGAACACGGAATAGAATGCCTCACCCCATAGATAAAAACAAATCAAAGCTCAAAACATTTTCAAGACTAAGAATCGTTCAAGCAGGCATAATTCAAGTTTGGCTAATCAAATCCATCCAACCACCAATCATTCAAGCAATTTATCAAACTCAAGCATCCATAAGGCATACAAGTCCTGAAAAGGGTCTCACAAGGGTGTCACTCCTCTCTATTATGTGGCAGGCAAAGAATATGCCCGAACGCTCACTAACCTGACCATAAGTACCTTTCCCACTCACACTCTCATGTGTTTAAGAATGTTCAATGACGCTCATCCTAGTCAAGTCGACTCAATTAGCAGAAATACTCTTTATCTTTGACAAACTGACTCGAAATCAATCAAATGAACAATGCAGACACGAGCTCAAGAGGACTTTAGAGGGTTGTAATGGGGCTTAGGTAACAGGTAGGGGATACTTTTGGGTAATGTGGTGGAAAAAACCAAGAAACGGGGAGCATGAATCATTCAAACATGGCATAAGATGGCCTACACAACTCCCAACAACACCATAAAACCATGTAAAGTAACCCAACTCTCATAAATCAATGACAAACTCATAACAAACCCAATTTTCAAGAAATGAAGCGAATATTTCTTTAAGAACGTACGTGATTGAAAGAACTTGAATTCTTTTGAACTTTTATGTCATTTTTCTTTCATTTTAGCTCCCAAGAGCTCCAATGACGCACAAATTAGCTTGTAAATAAGGGAGAAAAGTCTATATAAATACGTGATATCAAACTCCCCCAAGCTAAACCTTTGCTTGTCCTCAAGCAAACAGAACATGAACACGGAATAGAATGCCTCACCCCATAGATAAAAACAAATCAAAGCTCAAAACATTTTCAAGACTAAGAATCGTTCAAGCAGGCATAATTCAAGTTTGGCTAATCAAATACATCCAACCACCAATCATTCAAGCAATTTATCAAACTCAAGCATCCATAAGGCATACAAGTCCTGAAAAGGGTCTCACAAGGGTGTCACTCCTCTCTATTATGTGGCAGGCAAAGAATATGCCCGAACGCTCACTAACCTGACCATAAATACCTTTCCCACTCACACTCTCATGTGTTTAAGAAGGTTCAATGACGCTCATCCTAGTCAAGTCGACTTAATTAGCAGAAATACTCTTTATCTTTGACAAACTGACTCGAAATCAATCAAATGAACAATGCAGACACGAGCTCAAGAGGACTTTAGAGGGTTGTAATGGGGCTTAGGTAAGAGGTAGGGGATACTTTTGGGTAATGTGGTGGAAAAAACCAAGAAAATGGGAGCATGATTCATTCAAACATGGCCTAAGATGGCCTACACAACTCCCAACAACACCATAAAACCATGTAAAGTAACCCAACTCTCATAAATCAATGACAAACTCATAACAAACCCAATTTTCAAGCAATGAAGTGAATATTTCTTTAAGAACGTACGTGAATGAAAGAACTTGAATTCTTTTGAACTTTTATGTCATTTTTCTTTCATTTTTCTGAACTTCATTCACGCAACTCTAATTTTGCTTTTTCTTTTCTTTTTCTCACTCTCAAGCCACAACAAATACACAACTAAACTCCTCAACAACCAAAATTAAACAAGAAACCAATCTCAAACTCAACCCATACAAAAGCTCCCCCAAGCTAGGCTTGCAATAATATCATGTGAAGGCCTTGGGCTCATTATAGGGGTCTAAGTAACATGAAACAACTCATTAGGCTCAACGAGGCTAAGGAGGATAAAAATATATGTATTATATGTATGAACACCATTCAAATCATTTGTTGAACTTAATTACCAATTTTTTTTGACTCCTTGAATAGGTATTATATATATTATAAGCATATGAATCCCTTGGATCAAACAAAATTTCAAATCAAAGGGTAAAATCGTCATAGTTTCTTTGGCGATTTGTGGTGTATGTACACCTTTCAAATCATTTGTTGTGCTTAATTACCAAATATTTTTGACTTCTTGAATAGGTATTAGATATATTTAAAGCATATGAATCCATTGGATCAAACGCATTTCAAATCAAAGGGTAAAATCGTCATAGTCTCTTAGGCGATTTGTGGTGTATGAACACCATTCAAATCATTTGTTGTGCTTAATTACCAATTTTTTTTGACTCCTTGAATAGGTATTACATATATTCAAAGGATATGAATTTCAAATCAAAGGGTAAAATCGTCATAGTCTTTTAGGCGTTTTGTGGTGTATGTACACCTTTCAAATCATTTGTTGTGCTTAATTAACAAATATTTTTGACTCCTTGAATAGGTATTACATAAATATAAAGCATATGAATCCCTTGAATCAAACGCATTTCAAATCAAACGGTAAAATCGTCATAGTCTCTTAGGCAATTTATGGTTTAAAAAAGATTTCAAATCATTTTTTCTCCATAATAACCAAATATTTTAGACTCTAAAATTAGGTACTAGATGTATATAAAGCATATGAATTACTTGGATCAAACTCATTTGAAATCAAAGGGTAAAATCGTCATAGTCTCTTAGGTGATTGGTTGTGTATGAACACCTTTTAAATCATTTGTTGTGCTTAATTACAAAATATTTTTTACTTCTTGAATAGGGATTAGATATATTAAAAGCATATGAATCCCTTGGATCAAGTTCATTTCAAATCAAAGGGTAAAATCGTCATAGTCTCTTAGGCGATTTATGGTGTAAGAACACATTTCAAATCATTTTTTCTCTTTAATAACAAAATATTTTAGACTCTACAATTAGGTTTTAGATATATTTAAAGCATATGAATCCCTTGGATCAAACTCATTTGAAATCAAAGGGTAAAAGCGTCATAGTGTCTTAGGCGATTTATGGTGTTTGAACACCATTCAAATCATTTGTTATGATTAATTACAAAATTTTTTAACTCCTTGAATAGGTATTAGATATATTAAATCATATGAATCCCTTGGATCAAACGCATTTCAAATCAAAGGGTAATATCGTCATAATCTCTTAGGCGATTTATGGTGTATGAACACCAGTCAATTAATTTGTTTTGCTTAATTAACAAATATTTTTGACTACTTGAATAGGTTTTAGATATATTTAAAGAATATGAATCCCTTGGATCAAACGCATTTCAAATCAAATTGTAAAATCGTCATAGTCTCTTAGATGATTTATCGTGTATGAACATCATTCAAATCATTTGTTGTGCTTAATTACCAAATATATTTGACTCCTTGAATAGGTATTAGATATATTTAAAGCATATGAATACCTTGGATCAAACGCATTTCAAATCAAATTGTAAAATCGTTATAGTCTCTTAGATGATTTATCGTGTATGAAAACCATTCAAATCATTTGTTGTGCTTAATTACCAAATCTTTTTGACTCTAGAATTAGGTATTAGATATATATTAAGCGTATGAATCCCATGGATCAAACTCATTTGAAATCAAAGGGTAAAATCGTTATAGTCTCTTACGTGATTGGTTGTGTATGAACACCTTTTAAATCATTTGTTGTGCTTAATTACCAAATATTTTTTACTTCTTGAATAGGTATTAGATATATTAAAAGCATTTGAATCCCTTGGATCAAGTTCATTTCAAATCAAAGGGTAGAATTGTCATAGTGTCTTAGGCGATTTATGGTGTAAGAACACATTTCAAATCATTTTTTCTCCTTAATAAGCAAATATTTTAGATTCTAAAATTAGGTATTAGATATATTTAAACCATATGAATCCCTTGGATCAAACTCATTTGAAATCAAAGGGTAAAATCATCATAGTGTCTTAGGCGATTTATGGTGTTTGAACACCTTTCAAATCATTTGTTGTGCTTAATTACCAAATATTTTTTGCACCTTTAATAGGTATTAGATATATTTAAATCATATGAATCCCTTGGATCAAACTCATTTCAAATCAAAGGGTTAAATCGTCATAGTCCGTTAGGCGATTTGTTGTGTATGAACGCCTTTTAAATTATTTGTTGTGTTTAATTACAAACTAACTTTTACTCCTTGAATAGGTATTAGATATATTTAAAGAATATGAATCCCTTGGATCAAACTTATTTAAAAATAAAAGGGTAAAATTGTCATAGTCTCTTAGGCGATTTGTGGTGTATGAACACCATTCAAATCATTGTTGTGCTTAATTACCAAATATTTTTGTGTCCTTGAATAGGTATTAGACATATTTAAAGCATATGAATCGCTTGGATCAAACGCATTTCAAATCAAAGGGTAAAATCGTCATAATCTCTTAGGTGATTTATGGTGTAAGAATACATTTAAAATCATTGATTCTCCTTAATAACCAAATATTTTAGACTCTATAATTAGGTATTACAGATATTTAAAGCATATGAATTCCTTGGATCAACCTCATTCAAAATCAAAGGGTAAAATCGTCATAGTCTCTTAGGCGATTTGTTGTGTATGAACACCTTTTAAATCATTTGTTTTGCTTAATTACCAATTAATTTTTACTCCTTGAATAGGTATTGGATATATTTAATGCTTATGAATTCCTCGGATCAAGTTCATTTCAAATCAAAGGGTAGAACAGTCAGAGTCTCTTACGCGATTTGTGGTGTATGTACACCTTTCAAATCATTTGTTGTGCTTAATTATCAAATATTTTTGAATCCTTTAATAGGTATTAGATATATTTATAGCATACGAATCCCTTGGTTCAAACGCATTTCAAATCAAAGGGTAAAATCATGATAGTCTCTTAGGCGATTTATGGTGTAAGAACACATTTCAATTCATTTTTTCTCTTTAATAAAAAAATATTTTAGACTCTGCAATTAGGTATTAGATATATTTCAAGCATATGAATCCCTTGTATCGAACTGATTTGAAATCAAAGGGTAAAATCGTTATAGTGTCTTAGGAGATTTATGGTATATGAACACCATTCAAATCATTTGTTGTGCTTAATTACAAAATAATTTTGAATCCTTAAATAGGTATTAGATATATTTAAAGCATATGAATCCCTTGGATCAAACGCATTTCAAATCAAATTGTAAAATCGTTATAGTCTCTTAGATGATTTATCATGTATGAACACCATTCAAATCATTTGTTGTGATTAATTACCAAATGTTTTTGACTCTTGAATTGGTACTAGATATATTTAAAGGATGTGAATCCCTTGGATCAATCTCATTTCAAATCAAAGGGTAAAATCGTCATAGTCTCTTAGGCGCTTTATGGTGTAAGAACAAATTTCAAATCATTTTTTATCCTTAATAACCAAATATTTTAGACTCTACAATTAGGTATTAGATATATTTAAAGCATATGAATCCCTTCTATCAAACTCATTTGAAATCTAAGAGTAAAATCGTCATAGTCTCATAGGCGATTAGATGTGTATGAACACCTTTTAAATCATTTGTTTTGCTTAATTACCAAATATTTTTTACTCCTTCAATAGGTATTAGATATATTTAAACCATACGAATCCCTTGGATGAAACTCATTTCAAATTAAAGGGTAAAATTGTCATAGTCTCTTAGGCGATTTATGGTGTATGAACACCATTCAAATCATTTGTTGTGCTAAATTACCCAATATTTTGACTCCTTGAATTGGGATTAGATATATTTAACGAATATGAATCCCTTGGATCAAACGCATTTTAAATCAAAGGGTAAAATTGTCATAGTCTCTTAGGCTATTTGTGGTGTATGAACACAATTCAAATCATATGTTGTGCTTAATTACCAATTTTTTTTTGACTCCTTGAATAGGTATTATATATATTTTAAGTATATGAATCCCTTGGATCAAACAAAATTTCAAATCAAAGGGTAAAATCGTCATAGTTTTTTTGGCGATTTGTGGTGTATGTACCCCTTTCAAATCATTTGTTTTGCTGAATTACCAAATATTTTTGACTCCTTCAATAGGTATTAGATATATTTAAACCATATGAATCCCTTGGATCAAACTCATTTCAAATCAAAGGGTAAAATTGTCATAGTCTCTTTGGCGATTTATGGTGTATGAACACCATTCAAATCATTTGTTGTGCTTAATAAAAAAATATTTTTCACTCCTTGAATAGGTATTAGATTTATTTAAAGCATATGAATCCCTTGGATCAAATGCATTTCAAATCAAAGGGTAAAATCGTCATAGTCTCTTAGGCAATTTATGGTGTATGAACACAATTTTAATCATTTGTTCTGCTTAATTACTAAATGTTTTTCACTCCTTGAATAGGTATTAGATATATTTAAAGCATATGAGTCCCTTGGATAAAACTCATTTCAAATCAAATGGTAAAATCGTCATAGTCTCTTAGGCGATTTATGGTGTATATACACATGTAAATCCCTTGGAACAAACTCATTTCAAATCAAAGGGTAAAATCGTCATAGTCTCTTAGGCGATTTATGGTGTAAGAACACATTTCAAATAATTTTTTCTCCTTAATAATCAAATATTTTTCACTCCTTCAATAGGTATTAGATATATTTAAATCATGTAAATCCCTTGGATCAAACTCATTTCAAATCAAAGGGTTAAATCGTCATAGTCTCTTAAAAGATTTGTGGTGTATGTACACCATACAAATCATTTTTTGTCCTTAATTACTAAATATTTTTTACACGTTCAATAGGTATTAGATATATTTAAAGCATATGATCCCTTGGATCAAACTCATTTCAAATCAAAGGGTAAAATCGTCATAGTTTCTTAAATGATTTGTGGTGTATGTACACCTTACAAATCTTTTGTTGTGCTTAATTACCCAATATTTTTGACTCCTTGAATAGTTATTAGATATATTTAAAGAATATGAATCCCTTCGATCAAACGCATTTTAAATCAAAGGGTAAAATCGTTATAGTCTCTTAGGCGATTTATGTTGTAAGAACACATTTCAAATCATTTTTTCTGATTAATAACCAAATATTATAAACTCTACAATTAGGTATTAGATATATTTAAAGCATATGAATCCCTTGGATCAAACTCATTTGAAATCAAAGGGTAAAATAGTCATAATCTCTTAGGCTATTTATGGAGTATGAACACCGTTCAAATAATTTGTTGTGCTTTATTACCAAATATTTTTGAGTCCTTGAATAGGTATTAGATATATTTAAAGAATATGAATCCCTTGGATCAAACGCATTTCAAATCAAATTGTAAAATCGTCATAGTGTCTTAAGCGATTTATTTTGTAAAAACACAGTTCAAATCATTTTTTCTCCTTAATAACCAAATATTTTAGACTCTACAATTAGGTATTAGAGATATTTAAAGCATATGAATCCCTTGGATCAACCTCATTTGAAATCAAAGGGTAAAATCATCATAGTGTCTTAGGCGATTTATGGTGTTTGAACACCTTTCAAATCATTTGTTGTGCTTAATTACCAAATATTTTTTACTCCTTGAATATGTATTAGATATATTTAAAGCATATGAATCCCTTCGATCAAACTTATTTCAAATAAAAGGGTAAAATCGTCATAGTCTCTTAGGCGATTTGTGGTGTATGAACACCAGTCAAATCTTTGTTGTGCTTAATTACCAAATATTTTTGTTTCCATGAATAGGTATTAGATATATTTAAAGCATATGAATCCCTTGGATCAAACTTATTTCAAATAAAAGGGTAAAATCGTCATAGTTGTTTTATGTAAACTTGAAGAATAGGGTATTTGTCCTGAAGATTGACAGGTGTAGGGTTGATATTGGGAGGCTTGTGCTGAGATGTTGCTTCGTTCCCGAACCTGCAAAAGGGGAAAACCAAACTGGAGGTTTGGGTTTGATTCCCTCTCCAAAGCTTAAGTCAGTGTTCAATAGATAATAGCTGGGTATGAATTTTGACAGAGTAAGTTTAAGAGAGAGTTGTTGTGTCCTTTTTACCTTATTATGAGGGACTATTTATAGTATCTATGTATAGAAAAGAGCACCCTAGGATGAAGGAAATGTGATTGGTTAGGCAATGGGAGAGCGACACTTGTCATGGTCTGATTGTCCTGAGCCTTTTATCCAATCACCTTCTTCCTCTTTAGGGAATTTGGGCTGATTATTCCCTCTTTTAGGGAATAGTTGGGCCTCTTGTTTGCAGAATTGATGATATCATTAGCTCCCCATAACATGTTGGCAAGTGTGGATGAGGGGGTGAGCCACGTGTCACCAATTCATTGGGCCACGTGGCAATCCCTGACTGGGCCATGTGTCCTCTTTAAATATGTTACAACATTTGCCCCTAAAAGGGAAGGTATCTGAATCCAATACTGATATATTTCCTTTTATCAGTAGTAATAATTCTAGTTTTACTGAAGTAAGTTCAATTGTACCGAAAGAAAGGACCAATCATATGATGTGGGATGCTGACGTGCCCCTCTCACAAAGTGACACGTGTAAAATTACTATGGGAGGAGAGAGGTCTTTTTACCCTCCTATAAATATCCCCCCTCCTCTTCATTTCCTCACTTTCTGTTTTCAGAGTTTTGAGAGCATTCTAGAGAGGGAGAGATATTTTTAGAGAGAAGCACAGATCGTCCGAAGAGCCGCTTTTGTTCAACGTTCATCTGTCTTCAGCCTACCTGTCAAAGCTCGTCAGGTATCTTTCCTCCTTCCATTCTTTTATTTATTCATTTATTCTCTATAAATAAATGGAATCCTCATCCTCGTCCAACACCCTTGGCCGTCCGAGAGAGTGTCTAGGCCCTAGAAATAAACTCCAAACATCCTCGAGTTCTTCTAGAGTTGGACCTTTTTTAGTGAGGACGAGGGAAGTGCTTCACCCACTCCATCTGAAATTCGCAGAACCCTAGGAGACTTAGCAGACCCTGGGGCTATAAAGATAGATAGGGCTTGGCTAAAGAAGCTTGGAACTGATCCCTATCATTTATGGGCAGCTATTCCCATAACAGACTATGAGTTTGTCATTCCTTCTAAGGGGCAAACCGTTCTTGACGCCAAACACGGCCAATTTCCTGTTTATAAACTGGCCTTAGATTGTGGTCTTAGGTTTCCCCTTCACCCTTTCATAGAGGAGATACTGCGTCATTATAACCTCGGCCAAAGTCAACTGGCTCCCAATGCATGGCACAACGTCCTGTCCTTTATAGTTACCTGTGAGCTTAAAGGTTATCCCCTTTCTTTTGCCGCCTTCACTCACATGCACTATTTATCCAAGATGCCTAAGACGGTGGATGGCTCTTGGTTTAGTATATGTAATCGGACTGGCTTTATGACGGCTTGGGGTAAGTCGTCAAAGATGCATGGCTGGAAGTCTCACTTCCTTAATCTCCGGGCCCCCGACGGGGAAACAACCAAACGTTATAGGTACCGTAGTCGTGCGGTTACCCATACTGGACGTGGAGCTCCCCTCCTGGGCCTGGAGAATAAATTTGACGACATGGTGGTTGACCACTTCAAAGTGGTAGAGTATAAAAAGGAGGATCGTCCAACCATCAAAGGCCCTGCCGGCTGGATACCCTTCAAGGAGAGATTTTATAGTAACAAATTTTTAGTGGCCGCTGGACTTTGGTTAGGCGAGGATAAAGGTAATCCAATTTTTATAATTCTCCTCTGCTCCATCATTATGTCCTTGTCTCACTTTGTTTTTATTGTTTGTTTTCCAGAGGAAGCCAGATCATTGTTGACTCGCTCTCAGAGAGGCGAAATGGAGCCAGCTCGCTTTGCCCATAAGCTGCGCATGGAGGCGGCCAAGAAGCCTGCCGAGAAACGGGGCACCACCCTGGTAAGACAGCCACTTTTAATTCTTTTCAAACTTTCAACCCAATATTACTTGTAAAAGGAGGGCGTCCGGGTATTCAATCTTTGGACGTTTTTCTTTATTGAACAAATTGTCTAAAGACAAATTGTTCTGAAAAGGTAGGCGTCCAGTTATTCAATCTATAGACGTTTTCCTTAAGTGAACAAATTGTGTTTGAACTATTTGATCTGAATGGGAAGGCGTCCAGGTAGGCAATCCTTGGACGTTTTCCTTCAGTGAACAAATTGCGTTTGAACTATTTGATATTGGAAGGAAGGCGTCTAGGGTTTCAATCCTTAGACGTTTTCCTTCTTTGAAGAGATTGTTTATCAACTAACTCGTATGAGAAGGAAGGCGTCCAGGTAGTAAATCCTTGGACGTTTTCCTTTGAAGAAATTGTACATCAATTAACTCTTATGAGAAGGAAGGCGTCCAGGTAGTAAATCCTTGGACGTTTTCCTTCTTTGAAGAAATTGTTCGTCAACTAACTCTTATGAGAAGGAAAGCGTCCAGGTAGTAAATTCTTGGATGTGTTCCTTTATGGATCAGTTTGGATCTCTTTGTGCCCAAGTTGTTCAATAATCAGGAGAACGTCCAAGCTTTCTAGCCTAGGACGTCTTCCTTGATGAATCACTGGGTCTTATGGAATCTGAATACATAAGTCATTCAATAATATTTCGGACGGTTTCCTTCTGCAAGCAATGTGTACTAATAATAAATTTTTTTTTTTTTTATTTTCCAGTCAAAAGCCCCCACTGCCAAGGCTGCAGATAAAGCTTCGTCTAAGCCTGCCAGTACGGTGCCCGCAGCTAGGAAAAGAGTTGCATCCACTCCTGCCGAAGAGAAATCTCCGGCAAAGAAGAGCAAGAGTACTTTCAAGAAGAAAAGTACAACTTCTAGTATGTCGCAGGCTTTGAAAGATGTTCCTGTTAGCCAGCTGGTTACCAGAGTACCTCGTCCTTCTGACGGAGGTAAGGTTAAGGGAGTTGAAGTCTCCTCCACCCCTTTTGTTCCAAACGAGGGGGAAATTCTCCCCTTGGCTGATTTATCCATTCAGCCGGACGCGGCTGATATGCTTGACGTTGTTGAAGTGGGGGACCCGGACGCGGCAACCCCCTAAGTCTCGGCTTACAGTGGAGCTGCAGCTCGGCTGGAAAGTCAAATGCCCCCGGCCTACCGTGGTAGGTCTTTGTCTTCTGGTGAGTCTTATTCTCCAAACGTGGTCAGAACACTGAGAATTTGGGGGACGATCACAGAGCCCGTCCAACCCACAAACACTTATTCTTCCTATCTGTATGTCTAATCCTCCACTCGTTACAGATAAGGGAAAAGGGCCAATGGTTGAGGGTCCTGAGGACGAGGATTATCCTGATAAGCCTTTCCCCTCCTTTGCCAAGTACTCAAAAATGGAAAGGGAACAGGTAAAGCGTGAAGTTTTTGACGCTTTCCCTGAACCTTATGTCAAGGGCTTGAGAGGAGCTGCTGCCGGCCATGTGGGTTAAATAACCCAGCTGACTGTTGAGGTGTGTGCCACCTACTATCTTTTTTAATATACTTAACATATCTTGTTTATTATCCAACCATCTAACTTTTCACTTTTTTAGGCTTTTGCCCGTTCTTTGATGGCCGAGGATTATATCAGGGACCTCCGTAAAGAGAATAGGAGGCTCGTCCGTCAGGTAAATGATGCCGGGGACAAGTCCATTTTGGAGCTGGCAACCCTGAACTTGGAGCATGCTCAAACTGTAAGAGCCATGGAGAAACAGGCGGCTGATATGGATAATATGAATAAGCGCCTCATGATGAGCCTGGGTAGCTTGCAAGCTGAGGTGGATCGGCTGAGAAGTCGGCTTGACTCAGCAACTCAGCCCATCAAGGAGGAAAAGAGGTATGCTCTCATTACCGCAGCCGTGTTCCATCATGCCATTGTGGGGCTTACAGCTGAGGTGGCTCGTCAAAAGCTCTTGAGGGAACGTGACTTTGAGGAGGCCGTCAAAAGCTTTTCTAACGCTGAAAACCAGGCTAAGGAATGGGCCCTCAAAGCCTTCGACATGCTAGCTGACTCCGAAGAGGTGCCCCGATTTGAGAGAAGACTTCTGTTCCAGGAGGAATGCTCCAAGGCTCGGCTGCTCAATGAGAAACCCCCAGTATTTATTGATTCTGACGGGGAGAAATACATAGAACCTAATGCCACAGCTGATGCAAACTTGGAAATGCCTGCGGGCACAGAGAAAGATATGGAAGGTACTCCTGACGAGTAACTGGTGCAAGCCTAAGAAGAAGGCTTTCACCAAGTACTCTAAGAAGTATGACAGTGAAGAGGGCAGGAAAGATATTCAGGCTCAGCTTGACAAGTTGAAGAAGTATGCAACTGTCATTAGAGTCTTGGCCCACAACCAGATCAGGATGCTCCTCTTGCTGTCAATTGTTGCTTTGTAATTTTGTCTTAGTATTGTTGTAGATCGGCTATACTTGGTTTTAGACTGGGATGATGATCTTGTAAACTTATTTTGAGCTTTAGCAGTCCAAGCTCGTCCAGAAGCAGCTTGTTAGTTCTATACTTGATTGATAAACCTGTAAACCTGCTTTGTACTTTTGCAGTCCAAACTCGTCCAGAAGTAGTTTCTTTTTGTTCTAGACTTGGTTGATAAACCTGTAAACCTGCTTTGTACTTTTGCAGTCCAAACTCGTCCAGAAGTAGTTAATATACAATGAAGGTTTATAACTCTCTTTTCTGGTCCCTTCTCTAATTTCTTACTGCTTAGTTAAAGAATGACCAAGTTAATGAATCAGGAATGTTGTCAACATGATGAGGAAGACATCCAAGAATGGTATTCAGTAACCAAATATTGGTTAAAAACCAAGTCATGTTCAAGGGAAGACGTCCAAGGATCCAGACGTATTGGACGTTTTCCTTCACGAACCAATGATTGGGTAAAAACCAAATTACGCTCAAGGAAAGACGTCTAAGGAGACAGACATCTTGGACGTTTTCCTTTACGAATCAATTGTTGGTTAAATACGAAATTATGTTCAAGGGAAGACGTCCAAGGTCCAGACGCCTTGGACGTTTTCCTTCACGAACCAACTATTGTTTAAAATCCAAGTTATGTTCGAGGGTAGACGTCCGAGGATTAATCAATGACGTTTTCCTTTTTAAACTAACCTTGTTTTGCATCCTTGTAAGATTTAAAGACGTCCAAGGATTGTTCTTTCCTTGCTGGACGTGGTACTGTATGCCCCCCTTCTTAGGATGCCTCTTGGTCTATTCCTAGACGAAGAAATCGTAGGAAGGAAGTCTAGTCCATCCTTTGTGTAAGTAACGAGACCTTCTTTACTAAGACGTCTCATTTTAGGCCGGTTTCTTTTAAGAAATAATACCTTTGTGTAATATTAGGTATTATGACGGAGCTTTCCTTTACTAAGGGAAGACGTCTCTCTAGCCGGCTTCCTTTAGGAAGCGGTGTTCGTCCATCTTTCAAGTTTCTATGAACTTGGTTTTAAACGATTGCTTCTGGTTAAAGAACTTTTAATCAAGAAGTCTTTGTTCATCAGTTATATCTTGAACAGATTATGATGATTTTTGCAGACGTCTTCCTTTAGGAAGTAATATCTGTCTTGCATAATGGACCTTTATGGTTTATTATCTAGTAACCATATTTCGTCCATCTATGGAAAATTGCCCCAAGATGGCTGTGGATAATAAAATGCCCCTTAATGACGATGTGACTGGACGTTACTAACTAATCAAATAAGCCATACATAAAGGAGCAGTTCAAACTATAGACCAGAATTTAGAATGTATTAATGTGAAGTTTGCTTAGCCTAAGCTAAGATACATAGAATACATTGCTAAATGATTTTTCTGTGCCGTAGCACTTCGTTTGTAAAATGTAAAAACCTACAAACTTCCTTAGACATAGTATTTTTTCAAGTTATCGGAATTCCAAGTTCTTGGTATGGGTCGTCCATCTAAGTCTTGAAGCTTAAAAGTGCCGCTGCGAACCTCTTCAACCACCAAATACGGACCTTCCCAGTTCGGGGTTAGCTTACCGAGTTCCTTTGCACGTCCAACTGCCTCCATCTTACGAAGAACCAGATCCCCTATTTTGAGAGGTCGTCTGGTTACCCGTTTTTTGAGTTCCCTAGCCATGCGTAGCTTGTACAATTCCATCCTCATAAGAGCATTACCTCGGACTTCAGGTAATTTGTCCAATGCCAAGCGCATCGCAGCCTAATTAGTCTCTTCTGAGTATAACATAACGCGGAGGGTGGGTTCTTCAATCTCAATGGGTAGGACAGCTTCTGTTCCATAGACCAGCATGAAAGGCGTCTCCCCTGTTGAATTCTTGGTTGTGGTTCTGATGGACCAAATGACCAGTTGGAGTTCTTCCACCCAAAAGCCTTTGGCGTTTTCTAACTTCTTCTTTATACCTTCCGAAATAATCTTATTGAAAGCTTCTACCTGGCCGTTTGCTTGTGGATGTGCAACAGAAGCAAAGTGGGACTTAATCTCCCTTCTGATAGCCAATCTTTCAGTTTAGGAGTCTCAAACTGTGGGCCGTTGTCGAACACAATCGACTGGGGCATCCCAAATCGTGTTATGACGTTCTTCCAGATGAACCTTTTTACATCATTCGTCTTTATACTCCTAACGGCTTCAGCCTGTACCCACTTGGAAAAATAGTCCACAGCCACAATAATAAATTTTCTCTGTCCAGCCACCATGGGAAAAGGGCCTAGGATGTCCATCCCCCACTTGGCGAATGGCAAAGGAGTTAGAATTGGTGTTAGAAAATTTGATGGCCTTTTAAAGAGATGACCATGCTTCTGACAGCTATCAAATTTTTTTGCATACTACACGACATCAGCATTCAACGTTGGCCAGAAATAGCCAGTTCTTCGTGCCTTTTCAGCCAAGGCTTGGCCGCCAATGTGTGATGCACAAATCCCCTCGTGCAAATCCTTCAATACCTCAAGACCATCTTCCCTGGTAATACATTTCAACAAAGGACGATCATACGATTTCTTGTACAATGTCTCGTCCCAAACTTCGAACCATTTGTCACGAGCCTTAACATATTTTGCTTCTGCTGGGTCTTCTGGTAATTGGCCAGCCTTTTTGTAATGAAGAATAGGCTCCATCCAGTTGTTTCCTCGGCTTAAAACATCACCTCTTCCTGATCAATACTTTTCTTTTCTTGAACCTCCCAGAAAACAGTTTAGACAAAGCATCAGCCTGATGATTCTTAGACCTAAGTATTTGTACCAAGGTTAATCCATCTAATTGCTTGATTTCTTCTTTTACCAGCTGGACATACTTAATCATGGAGGCCTCTTTGCATTCATACTCTACATTAACCTGGCTGACTACCAGAAGAGAATCTGACTTTGCCTCTAATTTTCTAGCTCCTGCTGCTCGGCAAATACGGATCCCGGCCAGTAAGGCCTCATATTATGCCTCATTATTGGACGCCGAAAATTTAAAACTTACAGCATATTCATACTTGTCTCCTTCAGGAGACCGACAAACCAGGCCTGCCCCACTTCCTTGAGTGGTGGACGAGCCATCTACCATTAATTTCCAATACTGACTGCCCTCAGAGGGGTCTTCCACCGGATCCAACAATGGACGGGTTAGTTCAGCAGTGAAATCTGCCAAAGCTTGTCCCTTAATCGCCTTTCTTGGTTCGAACGTGATGTCGAACATCTTCAGTTCATTCGCCCACTTCAACATCCTTCCTGCCGCCTCTAGCTTCTGTAAAACTTGCTTAAGCGGCTGATCAGTGTACACAACTATACTGTGAGCCAGGAAATAGGGCCTTAGCTTTCGGCTAGCAACTACTAAAGCCAGGCCAAATTTCTCTACAACTGTGTATCTAGTTTCAGCATCCTTGAGTACTTGACTCACAAAGTAAATGGGTGTTTGTATAGCATCTCTCTCGGCTAGCAGTACTGCATTGACTGCTTCAGGAGAAACAGCCAGGTAAACATACAACTTCTCCCCAAGCACCGGACTTATCAGACGGGGGAGCTGTTGTAAATGCTTCTTGATCTCAACTAATGCTTCATCTGCTTCAGGGGTCCACTGAAACTTTGCGGACTTCTTTATCGTTGCAAAAAAATGATGGCATTTATCACCTGATTTGGACAAAAATCGTCCTACTGCCGCTAAGCAACCAGTCAGCCGTTGAACTTCCTTCACCTTGGTCGGAGGCTTCATGTCGAGTATGGCTTGGATTTTTTCTGGATTTCTTCTATCCCTCGTTGATCTACTAGGAATCCAAGGAACTTGCCAGCGGAAACTCCAAAGACGCACTTCTTTGGATTGAGCCTTAGTTTATACTTGCGCAATGTCTCAAAAGTTTCGTGCAAGTCTCCGACATGATCTGTTTCTTCTTGGCTTTTGACGATCATGTCGTCAATGTATGCCTCTAAATTTCGTCCCAACTGAGGCAAAAAGATCTCATTGATAAGCCTCTGGAAAGTCGTCGGGGCGTTCCTCAGACCAAATGGCATCATCAACCATCCATACAATCCTTTTTCTGTTATGAACGAAGTCTTGTCCTGGTCCTCCGGCATCATGGGAATCTGATGGAACCCAGAGTAGGCGTCCATGAAGCTCAGTAAGGCATGACCAGCTGTCGAATCTACCAGTCGATCCAGCTTAGGAAGAGGAAAACTGTCTTTGGGGCAAGCCTGGTTCAGGTCCGTACAATCGACACACATCCTCCAAGTCCCATTTGGCTTGGGGACCATAACCACGTTTGACACCCAATCTGGGTAGTGAGTCTCCCTGATGAAGCCGGCTTCTAATAGTTTCTTGACCTCTTCGTCTACAGCCTGATTCCTGATAGGTCCCAAATGCCTCTTCTTCTGCCTGACCGGTTTTCTGGCTGGATCAACATTTAGCCGATGAACGGCCACTTTGGGATCAATACCCGACATCTCTTCTGCCCCATAGGCAAAAATATCTTGAAATTGTTTTAACAGTGCTATGATAGCTTCTCGTAACTCGGGCTTCAAACCTGCCCCAATCTGCAAAGTCCTTTCCGGACGAGACTCATCTAAGCAAATGCTTAAAGGGGCCTCAGCAGGCTTTGGACGATCCAATGTCAAACTTGCGATCGTCATCAGCTCGGCTGAAGGCCTTGGCTCTTCTTTTACTTGAATGAATTTTCTCTTCTTACTGGGCAAATCTCTTGCCGTTTTCCCTTCAGGGGTAACATGTAGTTCACCTCTTTCTCTAGCTGGCTTCCTTGCGGAAGCAGCGTTGGTTTGAAACTTCTCTTCTTGCACTCTGGCCGGTCCTACCATCTCTGCCCCATCTCTTTGGGTTCATCTAAATCCATAGGCTCGACTTCACTCAATTTCCAGGACGAAGGTTTTAGGGTTGTAAGATAACATTCCCTAGCGGCCCTCTGATCTCCATAAATTGTGCTTACTTGGCCGTCGTCACACTCGAACTTCATCAGCATGAGATGGGTGACGATGACAGCCTTAATGTTATTAAGGGTAGGACGTCCCAGAATGACGTTGTAAGCTGTCAAATCCTTGACAACCAAAAACTTTATGAACATAGTTCTGCTCTTTTCCTTCTCTCCGACTCGGACGGGCAACGACACCGTGCCGACCGGATGTATGATTCCACATCCAAATCCTATAATAGGATGATGGACTGGAAGAAGATCTTTCTCATCAAACTTCAATCTTGACAAACAATCAGCGCTAATAATGTCAGTCGAGCTGCCAGTGTCGATAAGGATCCTTCGCACTCTTAGATTGGCAATCTTCATCTCTACGACCAAGGGGTCATCATGAGGAGTCCTTATCTGCCCACGGTCTCCTTCGCTCACCGTCACCATGGGGAACGGGTCTACCTTGGATTTCCCCGTCAGCAACACTTGGCCAAGCTCTCTGACATAATTTTTGTGACCTCTCAATGTTGGTCCTCCGGCTGCAAACCCGCCGGATATCACCAAAACCACGTCTTCGCCTTTACTGGAGCTTTCTTTCTTTTTCTGCCGATAATCCTTCTTCTGAAAACGGCCTTCACGGGAGACGTATTGATTCATCTTTCCTTGCTTTGCCAGGTTTTCCAAAGCTCTCTTCAGGTGTTTGCATTCATTTGTCTCATGTCCACAATCCTTGTGGAAGTGGCAGTACTTACTCTTATCTCTGTTCTTGTAAGGTGTTTTCATCTCGGCCGGAGCCTTGAGTTCATGCTGATCCTTGATTTCCATAAGGATTGAATACTGAACCTTATTGAACTCAATGGGTTCAGCCGAGACAGCCCTTTCTTTTCTCTTCTCTCTTCTCGACGGGGCCGTGCTTGAAGACACTACCCAGGTCTCAGCCTTCTTAGGATTGTTCTTAGTCTTTTGAACAGGTTCCTCGGGCTTCTTGGACTCTGAGTGCTTGGCTTCAGCACACACTTCCGTCGCATGTATAAAAGCCTCGGCTTCCCTTAAAGCTTCAGCCAAGGTACTCACTTTCTTCTTGACTAAATCAAACTTGAAACTTCCTGGACGCAGTCCTCGAATAAATGCATCGAAGGCTACACCAGCATTTAAGTCATGGATTTGAAGGGCTTCAAGATTGAACCTCTTTACAAAACTTCTCAGGGATTCCTTTGGGGCTTGGATGATCTTCCCCAAATGAATACTAGTCTTCTGTTCCTGCCTATTGGCGACAAAGTGGCTAGTGAATGAATAACTTAACTCGGTGAAGTTGTTGATAGAATTAGCCGGTAGGTTGTTAAACCACTTCTGAGCGACTCCTTTCAGAGTGGCTGGGAAGTTCTTACACCATGTAGCGTCGTCTACTACCTGGACGTACATTTGATGTTTGTAAGCAGAAAGATGATCATCTGGATCAGTAGTGCCATCGAACGGATCAATGGTTGGTAATTTAACCTTAGCACATGGAGGAGTTTGCATTATTCTGGCTGAGAAAGGCGTCGGCCAATCTATGCGCAGCTCCCTAAAACGTTCATCAACTGGGGCTGTATTTATCCGAAATTCCCTTAAGACTGGGTTCGATGAACTGACCTCTTGGCACCCTCGCCTATACACATTCTGCTGAGACGTCCTTCTGTAAACATTAGGCTGAACCACCGTTCGATCCTGACGAGGCTCATAAAAAGACGGAGTCCTTCCATGCTCCAGAGTGTGACTCCGAATCCTCAGACTGGGGTCTTGCAAGTACGGCGTTGATCAGGTAGCCGACCTATGTTGAGCCGCTACCCTCTTAGCATGCAGGTATTCCCGAGCGTCTGTCTCCATCCTTCGACCATCCACTGGTCTGTTCACTGGGTTGGTGACCACCAGATTCCAGTCTAAACGACGTGGTTGCTCACTACGAACAGGATGCCTTCCTCTAGACGTTCTTCTAGCTTCTCCTGGTCGTCTAGCCGCACTTGGTCCAGCCACATTCTCCTGAGAAGCTCCTCTCCTAGGAGCAGGTCTAGAATCCGGCTAGGATCCTACTCGGAAGAATAACATGTTGTTCTTGATCTGGTCTTGGACAACTTGGGCCATCCTGGCTTGAAACTCATTTAGGGCATTTTCCAAATGAGCAGCCGTGACCGGGAGAGCAGGGTTGGGCTCCAAGACTGCCCCAATGGGATCATTCTGTCGCTGTCCGTCACGTCCCCTAGGCGGACGTTCATCATCAACGGTATCATTAACTTGAACATAAGGACTCATCCTTTGTCCTCGGTTGGACGAATTGCAATCAGTCATCTCCGCGCCTCCCCACAGACGGCGCCAAATGTTTTATGTAAACTTGAAGAATACGGTATTTGTCCTGAAGATGGACAGGTGTAGGGTTGATATTGGGAGGCTTGTGCTGAGATGTTGCTTCGTTCCCGAACCTGCAAAAGGGGAAAACCAAACTGGAGGTTTGGGTTTGATTCCCTCTTCGATGCTTAAGTCAGTGTTCAATAGATAATAGTTGGGTATGAATTTTGACATAGTAAGTTTAAGAGAGAGTTGTTGTGTCCTTTGTACCTGATCATGAGGGACTATTTATAGTATCTATGTATAGAAAAGAGCACCCTAGGATGAAGGAAATGTGATTGGTTAGGCAATGGGAGAGCGACACTTGTCATGGTCTGATTGTCCTGAGCCTTTTATCCAATCAACTTCTTCCTCTTTAGGGAATTTGGGCTGATTATTCCCTCTTTTAGGGAATAGTTGGGCCTCTTGTTTGAAGAATTGATTATATCATTAGCTCCCCATAACATGTTGCCAAGTGTGGATGAGGGGGTGAGCCACGTGTCACCAATTCATTGGACCACGTGGCGATCCCTGACTGGGCCACGTGTCCTCTTTAAATATGTTACAACAATAGTCTCTTAGGCAATTTGTGGTGTATGAACAGCATTCAAATCTTTGTTGTGCTTAATTACCAAATATTTTTGTTTCCGTGAATAGGTATTAGATATATTTAAAGCATATGAATCGCTTGGATCAAACGCATTTCAAATCAAAGGGTAAAATCGCCATAATCTCTTAGGCGATTTATGGTGTAAGAATACATTTCAAATCATTGATTCTCCTTAATAACCAAATATTTTAGACTCTACAATTAGGTATTAGAGATATTTAAAGCATATGAATTCCTTGGATAAACCTCATTCGAAATCAAAGGGTAAAATCTTCATAGTCTCTTAGGTGATTTGTTGTGTATGAACACCTTTTAAATTATTTGTTGTGCTTAATTACCAATTATTTTTTACTCCTTGAATAGGTATTGGATATATTTAATGCATATGAATTCCTTGGATCAAGTTCATTTCAAATCAAATGGTAAAATCGTAAGAGTCTCTTACGCGATTTGTGGTGTATGTACACCTTTCTAATCATTTGTTGGGCTTAATTACCAAATATTTTTGACTTCTTGAATAGGTATTAGATATATTTAAAGCATATGAATACCTTGGACCAAACGCATTTCAAATCAAAGGGTAAAATCGTCATAGTCTCTTAGGCTCTTTATAGTGTAAGAACACATTTCAAATCATTTTTTCTCCTTAATAACCAACTATTTTAGACTCTACAATTATGTATTAGATATATTTAAAGCATATGAATCCCTTCGATCAAACTCATTTGAAATCTAAGAGTAAAATCGTCATAGTCTCTTAGGCGATTTGTTGTGTATGAACACCTTTTAAATCATTTGTTGTGCTTAATTACTAAATATTTTTTACTCCTTCAATAGGTATTAGATATATTTAAACCATACGAATCCCTTGGATCATACTCATTTCAAATCAAAGGGTAAAATTGTCATAGTCTCTTAGGCGATTTATGGTGTATGAACACCATTCAAATCATTTGTTGTGCTTAATTACCCAATATTTTTGACTCCTGGAATTGGTATTAGATATATTTAAAGAATATAAATCCCTTGGATGAAACGCATTTTAAATCAAAGGGTAAAATCGTCATAGTCTCTTAGGCTATTTGTGGTGTATGAACACCATTCAAATGATATGTTGTGCTTAATTACCAATTTTTTTTGACTCCTTGAATAGGTATTATATATATTTTAAGTATATGAATCCCTTGGATCAAACAAAATTTCAAATCAAAGGGTAAAATCGTCATAGTTTTTTTGGCGATTTGTGGTGTATGTACCCCTTTCAAATCATTTGTTGTGCTGAACTACCAAATATTTTTGACTCATTCAATAGGTATTAGATATATTTAAACCATATGAATCCCTTCGATCAAACTCATTTCAAATCAAAGGGTAAAATTGTCATAGTCACTTAGGCGATTTATGGTGTATGAACACCATTCAAATCATTTGTTGTGCTTAATAACCAAATATTGTTCACTCCTTGAATCGGTATTAGATTTATTTAAAGCATATGATTCCCTTGGATCAAATGCATTTCAAATCAAAGGGTAAAATCGTCATAGTCTCTTAGGCGATTTATGGGTTTAATCATTTGTTGTGCTTAATTACCAAATGTTTTTGACTCCTTAAATGGGAATTAGATATATTTAAAGCATATGAATCCTTTGGATCAAACGCATTTCAAATCAAAGGGTAAAATCGTCATAGTCTCTTAGGCGATTTACGGAGTAAGAACACATTTCAAATAATTTTTTCTCCTTAATAACCAAATATTTTAGAGTCTACAATTAGGTATTAGATATATTAAAAGCATATGAATCCGTTGTATCAAACTCATTTGAAATCAAAGGGTATAATCGTCATAGTCTCTTAGGTGATTTGTTGTGTATAACCACCTTTTAAATAATTTGTTGTGCTTAATTACCAAATATTTTTTAATCCTTGAATAGGTATTAGATATATTTAAAGGATATGAATCCCTTGGATCAAACTTATTTGAAATCAAAGGGTAAAATCGTCATAGTCTCTTAGGAGATTTGTTGTGTATGAACACCATTCAAATCCTTTGTTGTGCTTAATTATCAATTGTTTTTGACTCCTTGAATATGTATTAGATATATTTAAAGCATATGAATCCCTTGAATCAAATAAATTTCAAATCAAAGGGTAAAATCGTCATAGTCTCTTGGGCGATTTGTGGTGTATGTACACATTTCAAATCATTTGTTGTGCTTAATTACCAAATATTTTTGACTCCTTGAATAGGTATTAGATATATTTAAAGCATATGAATTCCTTGGATCAAACGCATTTTAAATCAAAGGGTAAAATCGTCATAATCTCTTAGGCCATTTATGGTGTAAGAACACATTTCAAATCATTTTTTCTCCTTAATAACCAACTATTTTAGACTCTACAATTATGTATTAGATATATTTAAAGCATATGAATCCCTTCGATCAAACTCATTTCAAATCTAAGAGTAAAATCGTCATAGTCTCTTAGGTGATTTGTTGTGTATGAACACCTTTTAAATTATTTGTTGTGCTTAATTACCAATTATTTTTTACTCCTTGAATAGGTATTGGATATATTTAATGCATATGAATTCCTTGGATCAAGTTCATTTCAAATTAAATGGTAAAATCGTAAGAGTCTCTTACGCGATTTGTGGTGTATGTACACCTTTCTAATCATTTGTTGGGCTTAATTACCAAATATTTTTGACTTCTTGAATAGGTATTAGATATATTTAAAGCATATGAATACCTTAAACCAAACGCATTTCAAATCAAAGGGTAAAATCGTCATAGTCTCTTAGGCGCTTTATGGTGTAAGAACACATTTCAAATAATTTTTCTCCTTAATAACCAAATATTTTAGAGTCTACAATTAGGTATTAGATATATTAAAAGCATATGAATCCGTTGTATCAAACTCATTTGAAATCAAAGGGTAAAATCGTCATAGTCTCTTAGGTGATTTGTTGTGTATAACCACATTTTAAATAATTTTTTGTGCTTAATTACCAAATATTTTTGAATCCTTGAATAGGTATTAGATATATTTAAAGGATATGAATCCCTTGGATCAAACTTATTTGAAATCAAAGGGTAAAATCGTCATAGTCTCTTAGGAGATTTGTTGTGTATGAACACCATTCAAATCCTTTGTTGTGCTTAATTTTCAATTGTTTTTGACTCCTTGAATATGTAATAGATATATTTAAAGCATATGAATCCCTTGAATCAAATAAATTTCAAATCAAAGGGTAAATTCGTCATAGTCTCTTGGGCGATTTGTGGTGTATGTACACATTTCAAATCATTTGTTGTGCTTAATTACCAAATATTTTTGACTCCTTGAATAGGTATTAGATATATTTAAAGCATATGAATCCCTTGGATCAAAAGCATTTTAAATCAAAGGGTAAAATCGTCATAATCTCTTAGGCGATTTATGGTGTAAGAACACATTTCAAATCATTTTTTCTCCTTAATAACCAACTATTTTAGACTCTACAATTATGTATTAGATATATTTAAAGCATATGAATCCCTTCGATCAAACTCATTTCAAATCTAAGAGTAAAATCGTCATAGTCTCTTAGGTGATTTGTTGTGTATGAACACCTTTTAAATTATTTGTTGTGCTCAATTACCAATTATTTTTTACTCCTTGAATAGGTATTGGATATATTTAATGCATATGAATTCCTTGGATCAAGTTCATTTCAAATCAAATGGTAAAATCGTAAGAGTCTCTTACGCGATTTGTGGTGTATGTACACCTTTCTAATCATTTGTTGGGCTTAATTACCAAATATTTTTGACTTCTTGAATAGGTATTAGATATATTTAAAGCATATGAATACCTTAAACCAAACGCATTTCAAATCAAAGGGTAAAATCGTCATAGTCTCTTAGGCGCTTTATGGTGTAAGAACACATTTCAAATCATTTTTTCTCCTTAATAACCAACTATTTTAGACTCCACATTTATGTATTAGATATATTTAAAGCATATGAATCCCTTCGATCAAACTCATTTCAAATCTAAGAGGAAAATCGTCATAGTCTCTTAGGCGATTTGTTGTGTATGAACACCTTTTAAATCATTTGTTGTGCTTAATTACCAAATATTTCTTACTCCTTCAATAGGTATTAGATATATTTAAACCATACGAATCCCTTGGATCAAACTCATTTCAAATCAAAGGGTAAAATTGTCATAGTCTCTTAGGCGATTTATGGTGTTTGAACACCATTCAAATCATTTGTTGTGCTTAATTACCCAATATTTTTGACTCCTGGAATTGGTATTAGATATATTTAAAGAATATGAATCCCTTGGATCAAAGACATTTTAAATCAAAGGGTAAAATCGTCATAGTCTCGTAGGCTATTTGTGGTGTATGAACACCATTCAAATCATATGTTGTGCTTAATTACCAATTTTTTTTGACTCCTTGAATAGGTATTATATATATTTTAAGTATATGAATCCCTTGGATCAAACAAAATTTCAAATCCAAGGGTAAAATCGTCATAGTTTTTTTGGCGATTTGTGGTGTATGTACCCCTTTCAAATCATTTGTTGTGCTGAATTACCAAATATTTTTGACTCCTTCAATAGGTATTAGATATATTTAAACCATATGAATCCCTTGGATCAAACTCATTTCAAATCAAAGGGTAAAATTGTCATAGTCTCTTAGGCGATTTATGGTGTATGAACACCATTCAAATCATTTGTTGTGCTTAATAACCAAATATTGTTCACTCCTTGAATCGGTATTAGATTTATTTGAAGCATATGATTCCCTTGGAGCAAATGCATTTTAAATCAAAGGGTAAAATCGTCATAGTCTCTAAGGCGATTTATGGTTTAAGAACACATTTCAAATAATTTTTTCTCCTTAATAACCAAATATTTTTCAATCCTTCAATAGGTATTAGATATATTTAAATCATATAAATCCCTTGGATCAAACTCATTTCAAATCAAAGGGTTAAATCGTCATAGGCTCTTAAAAGATTTGTGGTGTATGTACACCTTACAAATTATTATTTGTGCTTAATTACTAAATATTTTTGACTCCTTCAATAGGTATTAGATATATTTAAAGCATATGAATCCCTTGGATCAAACTCATTTCAAATCAAAGGGTAAAATCGTCATAGTTTCTTAAATGATTTGTGGTGTATGTACACCTTACAAATCTTTTGTTGTGCTTAATTACCCAATATTTTTGACTCCTTGAATAGGTATTAGATATATTGAAAGCATATGAATCCCTTGGATCAAACGCATTTTAAATCAAAGGGTAAAATCGTCATAATCTCTTAGGCGATTTATGGTGTAAGAATACATTTCAAATCATTGATTCTCCTTAATAACCAAATATTTTAGACTCTACAATTAGGTATTAGAGATATTTAAAGCATATGAATTCCTTGGATAAACCTCATTCGAAATCAAAGGGTAAAATCTTCATAGTCTCTTAGGTGATTTGTTGTGTATGAACACCTTTTAAATTATTTGTTGTGCTTAATTACCTATTATTTTTTACTCCTTGAATAGGTATTGGATATATTTAATGCATATGAATTCCTTGGATCAAGTTCATTTCAAATCAAATGGTAAAATCGTAAGAGTCTCTTACGCGATTTGTGGTGTATGTACACCTTTCTAATCATTTGTTGGGCTTAATTACCAAATATTTTTGACTTCTTGAATAGGTATTAGATATATTTAAAGCATATGAATACCTTAAACCAAACGCATTTCAAATCAAAGGGTAAAATCGTCATAGTCTCTTAGACGCTTTATGGTGTAAGAACACATTTCAAATCATTTTTTCTCCTTAATAACCAACTATTTTAGACTCCACATTTATGTATTAGATATATTTAAAGCATTTGAATCCCTTCGATCAAACTCATTTCAAATCTAAGAGGAAAATCGTCATAGTCTCTTAGGCGATTTGTTGTGTATGAACACCTTTTAAATCATTTGTTTTGCTTAATTACCAATTATTTTTTACTCCTTCAATAGGTATTAGATATATTTAAACCATACGAATCCCTTAGATCAAACTCATTTCAAATCAAAGGGTAAAATTGTCATAGTCTCTTAGGCGATTTATGGTGTTTGAACACCATTCAAATCATTTGTTGTGCTTAATTACCCAATATTTTTGACTCCTGGAATTGGTATTAGATATATTTAAAGAATATGAATCCCTTGGATCAAACGCATTTTAAATCAAAGGGTAAAATCGTCATAGTCTCTTAGGCTATTTGTGGTGTATGAACACCATTCAAATCATATGTTGTGCTTAATTACCAATTTTTTTTGACTCCTTGAATAGGTATTATATATATTTTAAGTATATGAATCCCTTGGATCAAACAAAATTTCAAATCAAAGGGTAAAATCGTCATAGTTTTTTTGGCGATTTGTGGTGTATGTACCCCTTTCAAATCATTTGTTGTGCTGAATTACCAAATATTTTTGACTCCTTCAATAGGTATTAGATATATTTAAAGCATATGAATCCCTTGGATCAAACTCATTTCAAATCAAAGGGTAAAATTGTCATAGTCTCTTAGACGATTTATGGTGTATGAACACCATTCAAATCATTTGTTGTGCTTAATAACCAAATATTGTTCACTCCTTGAATCGGTATTAGATTTATTTGAAGCATATGATTCCCTTGGATCAAATGCATTTTAAATCAAAGGGTAAAATCGTCATAGTCTCTAAGGCGATTTATGGTTTAAGAACACATTTCAAATAATTTTTTCTCCTTAATAACCAAATATTTTTCAATCCTTCAATAGGTATTAGATATATTTAAATCATATAAATCCCTTGGATCAAACTCATTTCAAATCAAAGGGTTAAATCGTCATAGGCTCTTAAAAGATTTGTGGTGTATGTACACCTTACAAATTATTTTTTGTGCTTAATTACTAAATATTTTTGACTCCTTCAATAGGTATTGGATATATTTAATGCATATGAATTCCTTGGATCAAGTTCATTTCAAATCAAATGGTAAAATCGTCAGAGTCTCTTACGCGATTTGTGGTGTATGTACACCTTTCTAATCATTTGTTGGGCTTAATTACCAAATATTTTTGACTTCTTGAATAGGTATTAGATATATTTAAAGCATATGAATACCTTGGACCAAACGCATTTCAAATCAAAGGGTAAAATCGTCATAGTCTCTTAGGCGCTTTATGGTGTAAGAACACATTTCAAATCATTTTTTCTCCTTAATAACCAACTATTTTAGACTCTACAATTATGTATTAGATATATTTAAAGCATATGAATCCCTTCGATCAAACTCATTTGAAATCTAAGAGTAAAATCGTCATAGTCTCTTAGGCGATTTGTTGTGTATGAACACCTTTTAAATCATTTGTTGTGCTTAATTACCAAATATTTTTTACTCCTTCAATAGGTATTAGATATATTTAAACCATACGAATCCCTTGGATCAAACTCATTTCAAATCAAAGGGTAAAATTGTCATAGTCTCTTAGGCGATTTATGGTATATGAACACCATTCAAATCATTTGTTGTGCTTAATTACCCAATATTTTTGACTCCTTGAATTGGTATTAGATATATTTAAAGAATATGAATCCCTTGGATCAAACGCATTTTAAATCAAAGGGTAAAATCGTCATAGTCCCTTAGGCTATTTGTGGTGTATGAACACCATTCAAATCATATGTTGTGCTTAATTACCAATTTTGTTTGACTCCTTGAATAGGTATTATATATATTTTAAGTATATGAATCCCTTGTATCAAACAAAATATCAAATCAAAGGGTAAAATCGTCATAGTTTTTTTTGGCTGAATTACGGTGTATGAACACCATTTTAATCATTTGTTGTGCTTAATTACCAAATGTTTTTGACTCCTTGAATAGGTATTTGATATATTTAAAGCATATGAGTCCCTTGGATAAAACTCATTTCAAATCAAATGGTAAAATCGTCATAGTCACTTAAAAGATTTGTGGTGTATGTACACCTTACAAATCTTTTGTTGTGCTTAATTACCCAATATTTTTTACTCCTTGAATAGGTATTAGATATATTTAAATCATATGAATCCCTTGGATCAAGCGCATTTTAAATCAAAGGGTAAAATCGTCATAATCTCTTAGGCGATTTATGGTGTAAGAATACATTTCAAATCATTGATTCTCCTTAATAACCAAATATTTTAGACTCTACAATTAGGTATTAGAGATATTTAAAGCATATGAATTCCTTGGATCAACCTCATTCGAAATCAAAGGGTAAAATAGACATAATCTCTTAGGCGATTTATGGTGTATGAACACCGTTCAAATAATTTGTTGTGCTTAATTACCAAATATTTTTGACTCCTTGAATAGGTATTAGATATATTTAAAGAATATGAATCCCTTGGATCAAACGCATTTCAAATCAAATTGTAAAATCGTCATAGTGTCTTAAGCGAATTATGGTGTAAAAAAACAGTTCAAATCATTTTTTCTCCTTAATAACCAAATATTTTAGACTCTACAATTCGGTATTAGATATCTTTAAAGCATATGAATCCCTTGGATCAAACTCATTTGAAAACAAAGGGTAAAATAATCATAGTGTTTTAGGCGATTTATGGTGTTTGAACACCTTTCAAATCATTTGTTGTGCTTAATTACCAAATATTTTTTACTCCTTGAATAGGTATTAGATATATTTAAAGCATATGAATCCCTTGGATCAAACTTATTTCAAATAAAAGGGTAAAATCGTCATAGTCTCTTAGGCGCTTTATGGTGTAAGAACACATTTCAAATCATTTTTTCTCCTTAATAACCAAATATTTTATACTCTACAATTAGGTATTAGATATATTTAAACCATACGAATCCCTTGGATCAAACTCATTTGAAATCAAAGGGTAAAATCATCATAGTGTTTTAGGCGATTTATGGTGTTTGAACACCTTTCAAATCATTTGTTGTGCTTAATTACCAAATATTTTTGACTCCTTGAATTGGTATTAGATATATTTAAAGAATATGAATCGCTTGGATCAAACACATTTCAAATAAAAGGGTTAAATCGTCATAATCTCTTAGGCGATTTATGGTGTAAGAATACATTTCAAATCATTGATTCTCCTTAATAACCAAATATTTTAGACTCTACAATTAGGTATTAGAGATATTTAAAGCATATGAATTCCTTGGATCAACCTCATTCGAAATCAAAGGGTAAAATCGTCATAGTCTCTTTGGCGATTTGTTGTGTATGAACATCTTTTAAATCATTTGTTGTGCTTAATTACCAAATATTTTTTACTCCTTCAATAGGTATTAGATATATTTAAACCATACGAATCCCTTGGATCAAACTCATTTCAAATCAAAGAGTAAAATTGTCATAGTCTCTTAGGCGATTTATGGTGTATGAACACCATTCAAATCATTTGTTGTGCTTAATTACCCAATATTTTTGACTCCTTGAATTGGTATTAGATATATTTAAAGAATATGAATCCCTTGGATCAAACGCATTTCAAATAAAAGGGTTAAATCGTCATAATCTCTTAGGCGATTTATGGTGTAAGAATACATTTCAAATCATTGATTCTCCTTAATAACCAAATATTTTAGACTCTACAATTAGGTATTAGAGATATTTAAAGCATATGAATTCCTTGGATCAACCTCATTCGAAAGCAAAGGGTAAAATCTTCATAGTCTCTTAGGTGATTTGTTGTGTATGAACACCTTTTAAATTATTTGATGTGCTTAATTACCAATTATTTTTTACTCCTTCAATAGGTATTGGATATATTTAATGCATATGAATTCCTTGGATCAAGTTCATTTCAAATCAAATGGTAAAATCGTAAGAGTCTCTTACGCGATTTGTGGTGTATGTACACCTTTCTAATCATTTGTTGGGCTTAATTACCAAATATTTTTGAATTCTTGAATAGGTATTAGATATATTTAAAGCATATGAATACCTTGGACCAAACGCATTTCAAATCAAAGGGTAAAATCGTCATAGTCTCTTAGGCGCTTTATGGTGTAAGAACACATTTCAAATCATTTTTTCTCCTTAATAACCAACTATTTTAGACTCTACAATTATGTATTAGATATATTTAAAGCATATGAATCCCTTCGATCAAACTCATTTGAAATCTAAGAGTAAAATCGTCATAGTCTCTTAGGCGATTTGTTGTGTATGAACACCTTTTAAATCATTTGTTGTGCTTAATTACCAAATATTTTTTACTCCTTCAATAGGTATTAGATATATTTAAACCATACGAATCCCTTGGTTCAAACTCATTTCAAATCAAAGAGTAAAATTGTCATAGTCTCTTAGGCGATTTATGGTGTATGAACACCATTCAAATCACTTGTTGTGCTTAATTACCCAATATTTTTGACTCCTTGAATTGGTATTAGATATATTTAAAGAATATGAATCCCTTGGATCAAACGCATTTCAAATAAAAGGGTTAAATCGTCATAATCTCTTAGGCGACTTATGGTGTAAGAATACATTTCAAATCATTGATTCTCCTTAATAACCAAATATTTTAGACTCTACAATTAGGTATTAGAGATATTTAAAGCATATGAATTCCTTGGATCAACCTCATTCGAAAGCAAAGGGTAAAATCTTCATAGTCTCTTAGGTGATTTGTTGTGTATGAACACCTTTTAAATTATTTGATGTGCTTAATTACCAATTATTTTTTACTCCTTCAATAGGTATTGGATATATTTAATGCATATGAATTCCTTGGATCAAGTTCATTTCAAATCAAATGGTAAAATCGTAAGAGTCTCTTACGCGATTTGTGGTGTATGTACACCTTTCTAATCATTTGTTGGGCTTAATTACCAAATATTTTTGAATTCTTGAATAGGTATTAGATATATTTAAAGCATATGAATACCTTGGACCAAACGCATTTCAAATCAAAGGGTAAAATCGTCATAGTCTCTTAGGCGCTTTATGGTGTAAGAACACATTTCAAATCATTTTTTCTCCTTAATAACCAACTATTTTAGACTCTACAATTATGTATTAGATATATTTAAAGCATATGAATCCCTTCGATCAAACTCATTTGAAATCTAAGAGTAAAATCGTCATAGTCTCTTAGGCGATTTGTTGTGTATGAACACCTTTTAAATCATTTGTTGTGCTTAATTACCAAATATTTTTTACTCCTTCAATAGGTATTAGATATATTTAAACCATACGAATCCCTTGGTTCAAACTCATTTCAAATCAAAGAGTAAAATTGTCATAGTCTCTTAGGCGATTTATGGTGTATGAACACCATTCAAATCACTTGTTGTGCTTAATTACCCAATATTTTTGACTCCTTGAATTGGTATTAGATATATTTAAAGAATATGAATCCCTTGGATCAAACGCATTTCAAATAAAAGGGTTAAATCGTCATAATCTCTTAGGCGACTTATGGTGTAAGAATACATTTCAAATCATTGATTCTCCTTAATAACCAAATATTTTAGACTCTACAATTAGGTATTAGAGATATTTAAAGCATATGAATTCCTTGGATCAACCTCATTCGAAATCAAAGGGTAAAATCTTCATAGTCTCTTAGGTGATTTGTTGTGTATGAACACCTTTTAAATTATTTGATGTGCTTAATTACCAATTATTTTTTACTCCTTCAATAGGTATTGGATATATTTAATGCATATGAATTCCTTGGATCAAGTTCATTTCAAATCAAATGGTAAAATCGTAAGAGTCTCTTACGCGATTTGTGGTGTATGTACACCTTTCTAATCATTTGTTGGGCTTAATTACCAAATATTTTTGACTTATTGAATAGGTATTAGATATATTTAAAGCATATGAATACCTTGGACCAAACGCATTTCAAATCAAAGGGTAAAATCGTCATAGTCTCTTAGGCGCTTTATGGTGTAAGAACACATTTCAAATCATTTTTTCTCCTTAATAACCAAATATTTTAGACTCTACAATTATGTATTAGATATATTTAAAGCATATGAATCCCTTCGATCAAACTCATTTGAAATCTAAGAGTAAAATCGTCATAGTCTCTTAGGCGATTTGTTGTGTATGAACACCTTTTAAATCATTTGTTGTGCTTAATTACCAAATATTTTTTACTCCTTCAATAGGTATTAGATATATTTAAACCATACGAATCCCTTGGATCAAACTCATTTCAAATCAAAGAGTAAAATTGTCATAGTCTCTTAGGCGATTTATGGTGTATGAACACCATTCAAATCATTTGTTGTGCTTAATTACCCAATATTTTTGACTCCTTGAATTGGTATGAGATATATTTAAAGAATATGAATCCCTTGGATCAAACGCATTTCAAATAAAAGGGTTAAATCGTCATAATCTCTTAGGCGATTTATGGTGTAAGAATACATTTCAAATCATTGATTCTCCTTAATAACCAAATATTTTAGACTCTACAATTAGGTATTAGAGATGTTTAAAGCATATGAATTCCTTGGATCAACCTCATTCGAAATCAAAGGGTAAAATCTTCATAGTCTCTTAGGTGATTTGTTGTGTATGAACACCTTTTAAATTATTTGATGTGCTTAATTACTAATTATTTTTTACTCCTTCAATAGGTATTGGATATATTTAATGCATATGAATTCCTTGGATCAAGTTCATTTCAAATCAAATGGTAAAATCGTAAGAGTCTCTTACGCGATTTGTGGTGTATGTACACCTTTCTAATCATTTGTTGGGCTTAATTACCAAATATTTTTGACTTATTGAATAGGTATTAGATATATTTAAAGCATATGAATACCTTGGACCAAACGCATTTCAAATCAAAGGGTAAAATCGTCATAGTCTCTTAGGCGCTTTATGGTGTAAGAACACATTTCAAATCATTTTTTCTCCTTAATAACCAACTATTTTAGACTCTACAATTATGTATTAGATATATTTAAAGCATATGAATCCCTTCGACCAAACTCATTTGAAATCTAAGGGTAAAATCGTCATAGTCTCTTAGACGATTTGTTGTGTATGAACACCTTTTAAATCATTTGTTGTGCTTAATTACCAAATATTTTTTACTCCTTCAATAGGTATTAGATATATTTAAACCATACGAATCCCTTGGATCAAACTCATTTCAAATCAAAGAGTAAAATTGTCATAGTCTCTTAGGCGATTTATGGTGTATGAACACCATTCAAATCATTTGTTGTGCTTAATTACCCAATATTTTTGAATTCTTGAATAGGTATTAGATATATTTAAAGCATATGAATACCTTGGACCAAACGCATTTCAAATCAAAGGGTAAAATCGTCATAGTCTCTTAGGCGTTTTATGGTGTAAGAACACATTTCAAATCATTTTTTCTCCTTAATAACCAACTATTTTAGACTCTACAATTATGTATTAGATATATTTAAAGCATATGAATCCTTTCGATCAAACTCATTTGAAATCTAAGAGTAAAATCGTCATAGTCTCTTAGGCGATTTGTTGTGTATGAACACCTTTTAAATCATTTGTTGTGCTTAATTACCAAATATTTTTTACTCCTTCAATAGGTATTAGATATATTTAAACCATACGAATCCCTTGGATCAAACTCATTTCAAATCAAAGAGTAAAATTGTCATAGTCTCTTAGGCGATTTATGGTGTATGAACACCATTCAAATCATTTGTTGTGCTTAATTACCCAATATTTTTGACTCCTTGAATTGGTATGAGATATATTTAAAGAATATGAATCCCTTGGATCAAACGCATTTCAAATAAAAGGGTTAAATCGTCATAATCTCTTAGGCGATTTATGGTGTAAGAATACATTTCAAATCATTGATTCTCCTTAATAACCAAATATTTTAGACTCTACAATTAGGTATTAGAGATATTTAAAGCATATGAATTCCTTGGATCAACCTCATTCGAAATCAAAGGGTAAAATCTTCATAGTCTCTTAGGTGATTTGTTGTGTATGAACACCTTTTAAATTATTTGATGTGCTTAATTACCAATTATTTTTTACTCCTTCAATAGGTATTGGATATATTTAATGCATATGAATTCCTTGGATCAAGTTCATTTCAAATCAAATGGTAAAATCGTAAGAGTCTCTTACGCGATTTGTGGTGTATGTACACCTTTCTAATCATTTGTTGGGCTTAATTACCAAATATTTTTGACTTATTGAATAGGTATTAGATATATTTAAAGCATATGAATACCTTGGACCAAACGCATTTCAAATCAAAGGGTAAAATCGTCATAGTCTCTTAGGCGCTTTATGGTGTAAGAACACATTTCAAATCATTTTTTCTCCTTAATAACCAACAATTTTAGACTCTACAATTATGTATTAGATATATTTAAAGCATATGAATCCCTTCGACCAAACTCATTTGAAATCTAAGGGTAAAATCGTCATAGTCTCTTAGACGATTTGTTGTGTATGAACACCTTTTAAATCATTTGTTGTGCTTAATTACCAAATATTTTTTACTCCTTCAATAGGTATTAGATATATTTAAACCATACGAATCCCTTGGATCAAACTCATTTCAAATCAAAGAGTAAAATTGTCATAGTCTCTTAGGCGATTTATGGTGTATGAACACCATTCAAATCATTTGTTGTGCTTAATTACCCAATATTTTTGACTCCTTGAATTGGTATTAGATATATTTAAAGAATATGAATCCCTTGGATCAAACGCATTTCAAATAAAAGGGTTAAATCGTCATAATCTCTTAGGCGATTTATGGTGTAAGAATACATTTCAAATCATTGATTCTCCTTAATAACCAAATATTTTAGACTCTACAATTAGGTATTAGAGATATTTAAAGCATATGAATTCCTTGGATCAACCTCATTCGAAATCAAAGGGTAAAATCTTCATAGTCTCTTAGGTGATTTGTTGTGTATGAACACCTTTTAAATTATTTGATGTGCTTAATTACCAATTAGTTTTTACACCTTCAATAGGTATTGGATATATTTAATGCATATGAATGTCTTGGTTCAAGTTCATTTCAAATCAAATGGTAAAATCGTAAGAGTCTCTTACGCGATTTGTGGTGTATGTACACCTTTCTAATCATTTGTTGGGCTTAATTACCAAATATTTTTGACTTATTGAATAGGTATTAGATATATTTAAAGCATATGAATACCTTGGACCAAACGCATTTCAAATCAAAGGGTAAAATCGTCATAGTCTCTTAGGCGCTTTATGGTGTAAGAACACATTTCAAATCATTTTTTCTCCTTAATAACCAACTATTTTAGACTCTACAATTATGTATTAGATATATTTAAAGCATATGAATCCCTTCGACCAAACTCATTTGAAATCTAAGAGTAAAATCGTCATAGTCTCTTAGGCGATTTGTTGTGTATGAACACCTTTTAAATCATTTGTTGTGCTTAATTACCAAATATTTTTTACTCCTTCAATAGGTATTAGATATATTTAAACCATACGAATCTTTGGATCAAACTCATTTCAAATCAAAGAGTAAAATTGTCATAGTCTCTTAGGCGATTTATGGTGTATGAACACCATTCAAATCATTTGTTGAGCTTAATTACCCAATATTTTTGACTCCTTGAATTGGTATTAGATATATTTAAAGAATATGAATCCCTTGGATCAAACGCATTTCAAATAAAAGGGTTAAATCGTCATAATCTCTTAGGCGATTTATGGTGTAAGAATACATTTCAAATCATTGATTCTCCTTAATAACCAAATATTTTAGACTCTACAATTAGGTATTAGAGATATTTAAAGCATATGAATTCCTTGGATCAACCTCATTCGAAATCAAAGGGTAAAATCTTCATAGTCTCATAGGTGATTTGTTGTGTATGAACACCTTTTAAATTATTTGATGTGCTTAATTACCAATTAGTTTTTACTCCTTCAATAGGTATTGGATATATTTAATGCATATGAATTCCTTGGATCAAGTTCATTTCAAATCAAATGGTAAAATCGTAAGAGTCTCTTACGCGATTTGTGGTGTATGTACACCTTTCTAATCATTTGTTGGGCTTAATTACCAAATATTTTTGACTTATTGAATAGGTATTAGATATATTTAAAGCATATGAATACCTTGGACCAAACGCATTACAAATCAAAGGGTAAAATCGTCATAGTCTCTTAGGCGCTTTATGGTGTAAGAACACATTTCAAATCATTTTTTCTCCTTAATAACCAACTATTTTAGACTCTACAATTATGTATTAGATATATTTAAAGCATATGAATCCCTTCGACCAAACTCATTTGAAATCTAAGAGTAAAATCGTCATAGTCTCTTAGGCGATTTGTTGTGTATGAACACCTTTTAAATCATTTGTTGTGCTTAATTACCAATTATTTTTTACTCCTTGAATAGGTATTGGATATATTTAATGCATATGAATGCCTTGGTTCAAGTTCATTTCAAATCAAATGGTAAAATCGTAAGAGTCTCTTACGCGATTTGTGGTGTATGTACACCTTTCTAATCATTTGTTGGGCTTAATTACCAAATATTTTTGACTTATTGAATAGGTATTAGATATATTTAAAGCATATGAATACCTTGGACCAAACGCAGTTCAAATCAAAGGGTAAAATCGTCATAGTCTCTTAGGCGCTTTATGGTGTAAGAACACATTTCAAATCATTTTTTCTCCTTAATAACCAACTATTTTAGACTCTACAATTATGTATTAGATATATTTAAAGCATATGAATCCCTTCGACCAAACTCATTTGAAATCTAAGAGTAAAATCGTCATAGTCTCTTAGGCGATTTGTTGTGTATGAACACCTTTTAAATCATTTGTTGTGCTTAATTACCAAATATTTTTTACTCCTTCAATAGGTATTAGATATATTTAAACCATACGAATCTTTGGATCAAACTCATTTCAAATCAAAGAGTAAAATTGTCATAGTCTCTTAGGCGATTTATGGTGTATGAACACCATTCAAATCATTTGTTGTGCTTAATTACCCAATATTTTTGACTCCTTGAATTGGTATTAGATATATTTAAAGAATATGAATCCCTTGGATCAAACGCATTTCAAATAAAAGGGTTAAATCGTCATAATCTCTTAGGCGATTTATGGTGTAAGAATACATTTCAAATCATTGATTCTCCTTAATAACCAAATATTTTAGACTCTACAATTAGGTATTAGAGATATTTAAAGCATATGAATTCCTTGGATCAACCTCATTCGAAATCAAAGGGTAAAATCTTCATAGTCTCTTAGGTGATTTGTTGTGTATGAACACCTTTTAAATTATTTGATGTGCTTAATTACCAATTAGTTTTTACTCCTTCAATAGGTATTGGATATATTTAATGCATATGAATTCCTTGGATCAAGTTCATTTCAAATCAAATGGTAAAATCGTAAGAGTCTCTTACGCGATTTGTGGTGTATGTACACCTTTCTAATCATTTGTTGGGCTTAATTACCAAATATTTTTGACTTATTGAATAGGTATTAGATATATTTAAAGCATATGAATACCTTGGACCAAACGCATTTCAAATCAAAGGGTAAAATCGTCATAGTCTCTTAGGCGCTTTAGGGTGTAAGAACACATTTCAAATCATTTTTTCTCCTTAATAACCAACTATTTTAGACTCTACAATTATGTATTAGATATATTTAAAGCGTATGAATCCCTTCGATCAAACTCATTTGAAATCTAAGGGTAAAATCGTCATAGTCTCTTAGGCGATTTGTTGTGTATGAACACCTTTTAAATCATTTGTTGTGCTTAATTACCAAATATTTTTTACTCCTTCAATAGGTATTAGATATATTTAAACCATACGAATCCCTTGGATCAAACTCATTTCAAATCAAAGAGTAAAATTGTCATAGTCTCTTAGGCGATTTATGGTGTATGAACACCATTCAAATCATTTGTTGTGCTTAATTACCCATATTTTTGACTCCTTGAATTGGTATTAGATATATTTAAAGAATATGAATCCCTTGGATCAAACGCATTTCAAATAAAAGGGTTAAATCGTCATAATCTCTTAGGCGATTTATGGTGTAAGAATACATTTCAAATCATTGATTCTCCTTAATAACCAAATATTTTAGACTCTACAATTAGGTATTAGAGATATTTAAAGCATATGAATTCCTTGGATCAACCTCATTCGAAATCAAAGGGTAAAATCTTCATAGTCTCTTAGGTGATTTGTTGTGTATGAACACCTTTTAAATTATTTGTTGTGCTTAATTACCAATTGTTTTTTACTCCTTGAATAGGTATTGGATATATTTGATGCATATGAATTCCTTGGATCAAGTTCATTTCAAATCAAATGGTAAAATCGTAAGAGTCTCTTACGCGATTTGTGGTGTATGTACAACTTTCTAATCATTTGTTGGGCTTAATTACCAAATATTTTTGACTTATTGAATAGGTATTAGATATATTTAAAGCATATGAATACCTTGGACCAAACGCATTTCAAATCAAAGGGTAAAATCGTCATAGTCTCTTAGGCGCTTTATGGTGTAAGAACACATTTCAAATCATTTTTTCTCCTTAATAACCAACTATTTTAGACTCTACAATTATGTATTAGATATATTTAAAGCATATGAATCCCTTCGACCAAACTCATTTGAAATCTAAGAGTAAAATCGTCATAGTCTCTTAGGCGATTTGTTGTGTATGAACACCTTTTAAATCATTTGTTGTGCTTAATTACCAAATATTTTTTACTCCTTCAATAGGTATTAGATATATTTAAACCATACGAATCCCTTGGATCAAACTCATTTCAAATCAAAGAGTAAAATTGTCATAGTCTCTTAGGCGATTTATGGTGTATGAACACCATTGAAATCATTTGTTGTGCTTAATTACCCAATAATTTTGACTCCTTGAATTGGTATTAGATATATTTAAAGAATATGAATCCCTTGGATCAAACGCATTTCAAATAAAAGGGTTAAATCGTCATAATCTCTTAGGCGATTTATGGTGTAAGAATACATTTCAAATCATTGATTCTCCTTAATAACCAAATATTTTAGACTCTACAATTAGGTATTAGAGATATTTAAAGCATATGAATTCCTTGGATCAACCTCATTCGAAATCAAAGGGTAAAATCTTCATAGTCTCTTAGGTGATTTGTTGTGTATGAACACCTTTTAAATTATTTGTTGTGCTTAATTACCAATTATTTTTTACTCCTTGAATAGGTATTGTATATATTTAATGCATATGAATTCCTTGGATCAAGTTCATTTCAAATCAAATGGTAAAATCGTAAGAGTCTCTTACTCGATTTGTGGTGTATGTACACCTTTCTAATCATTTGTTGGGCTTAATTACCAAATATTTTTGACTTATTGAATAGGTATTAGATATATTTAAAGCATATGAATACCTTGGACCAAACGCATTTCAAATCAAAGGGTAAAATCGTCATAGTCTCTTAGGCGCTTTATGGTGTAAGAACACATTTCAAATCATTTTTTCTCCTTAATAACCAACTATTTTAGACTCTACAATTATGTATTAGATATATTTAAAGCATATGAATCCCTTCGACCAAACTCATTTGAAATCTAAGTGTAAAATCGTCATAGTCTCTTAGGCGATTTGCTGTGTATGAACACCTTTTAAATCATTTGTTGTGCTTAATTACCAAATATTTTTTACTCCTTCAATAGGTATTAGATATATTTAAACCATACGAATATTTGGATCAAACTCATTTCAAATCAAAGAGTAAAATTGTCATAGTCTCTTAGGCGATTTATGGTGTATGAACACCATTCAAATCATTTGTTGTGCTTAATTACCCAATAATTTTGACTCCTTGAATTGGTATTAGATATATTTAAAGAATATGAATCCCTTGGATCAAACGCATTTCAAATAAAAGGGTTAAATCGTCATAATCTCTTAGGCGATTTATGGTGTAAGAATACATTTCAAATCATTGATTCTCCTTAATAACCAAATATTTTAGACTCTACAATTAGGTATTAGAGATATTTAAAGCATATGAATTCCTTGGATCAACCTCATTCGAAATCAAAGGGTAAAATCTTCATAGTCTCTGAGGTGATTTGTTGTGTAGGAACACCTTTTAAATTATTTGATGTGCTTAATTACCAATTAGTTTTTACTCCTTTAATAGGTATTGGATATATTTAATGCATATGAATTCCTTGGATCAAGTTCATTTCAAATCAAATGGTAAAATCGTAAGAGTCTCTTACGCGATTTGTGGTGTATGTACAACTTTCTAATCATTTGTTGGGCTTAATTACCAAATATTTTTGAATTATTGAATAGGTATTAGATATATTTAAAGCATATGAATACCTTGGACCAAACGCATTTCAAATCAAAGGGTAAAATCGTCATAGTCTCTTAGGCGCTTTATGGTGTAAGAACACATTTCAAATCATTTTTTCTCCTTAATAACCAACTATTTTAGACTCTACAATTATGTATTAGATATATTTAAAGCATATGAATCCCTTCGATCAAACTCATTTGAAATCTAAGAGTAAAATCGTCATAGTCTCTTAGGCGATTTGTTGTGTATGAACACCTTTTAAATCATTTGTTGTGCTTAATTACCAAATATTTTTTACTCCTTCAATAGGTATTAGATATATTTAAACCATACGAATCCCTTGGATCAAACTCATTTCAAATCAAAGAGTAAAATTGTCATAGTCTCTTAGGCGATTTATGGTGTATGAACACCATTCAAATCATTTGTTGTGCTTAATTACCCAATATTTTTGACTCCTTGAATTGGTATTAGATATATTTAAAGAATATGAATCCCTTGGATCAAACGCATTTCAAATAAAAGGGTTAAATCGTCATAATCTCTTAGGCGATTTATGGTGTAAGAATACATTTCAAATCATTGATTCTCCTTAATAACCAAATATTTTAGACTCTACAATTAGGTATTAGAGATATTTAAAGCATATGAATTCCTTGGATCAACCTCATTCGAAATCAAAGGGTAAAATCTTCATAGTCTCTTAGGTGATTTGTTGTGTATGAACACCTTTTAAATTATTTGATGTGCTTAATTACCAATTAGTTTTTACACCTTCAATAGGTATTGGATATATTTAATGCATATGAATTCCTTGGATCAAGTTCATTTCAAATCAAATGGTAAAATAGTAAGAGTCTCTTACGCGATTTGTGGTGTATGTACAACTTTCTAATCATTTGTTGGGCTTAATTACCAAATATTTTTGAATTATTGTATAGGTATTAGATATATTTAAAGCATATGAATACCTTGGACCAAACGCATTTCAAATCAAAGGGTAAAATCGTCATAGTCTCTTAGGCGCTTTATGGTGTAAGAACACATTTCAAATCATTTTTTCTCCTTAATAACCAACTATTTTAGACTCTACAATTATGTATTAGATATATTTAAAGCATATGAATCCCTTCGATCAAACTCATTTGAAATCTAAGAGTAAAATCGTCATAGTCTCTTAGGCGATTTGTTGTGTATGAACACCTTTTAAATCATTTGATGTGCTTAATTACCAATTATTTTTTACTCCTTCAATAGGTATTGGATATATTTAATGCATATGAATTCCTTGGATCAAGTTCATTTCAAATCAAATGGTAAAATCGTAAGAGTCTCTTACGCGATTTGTGGTGTATGTACACCTTTCTAATCATTTGTTGGGCTTAATTACCAAATATTTTTGACTTATTGAATAGGTATTAGATATATTTAAAGCATATGAATACCTTGGACCAAACGCATTTCAAATCAAAGGGTAAAATCGTCATAGTCTCTTAGGCGCTTTATGGTGTAAGAACACATTTCAAATCATTTTTTCTCCTTAATAACCAACTATTTTAGACTCTACAATTATGTATTAGATATATTTAAAGCATATGAATCCCTTCGATCAAACTCATTTGAAATCTAAGAGTAAAATCGTCATAGTCTCTTAGGCGATTTGTTGTGTATGAACACCTTTTAAATCATTTGTTGTGCTTAATTACCAAATATTTTTTACTCCTTCAATAGGTATTAGATATTTTTAAACCATACGAATCCCTTGGATCAAACTCATTTCAAATCAAAGAGTAAAATTGTCATAGTCTCTTAGGCGATTTATGGTGTATGAACATCATTCAAATCATTTGTTGTGCTTAATTACCCAATATTTTTGACTCCTTGAATTGGTATTAGATATATTTAAAGAATATGAATCCCTTGGATCAAACGCATTTCAAATAAAAGGGTTAAATCGTCATAATCTCTTAGGCGATTTATGGTGTAAGAATACATTTCAAATCATTGATTCTCCTTAATAACCAAATATTTTAGACTCTACAATTAGGTATTAGAGATATTTAAAGCATATGAATTCCTTGGATCAACCTCATTCGAAAGCAAAGGGTAAAATCTTCATAGTCTCTTAGGTGATTTGTTGTGTATGAACACCTTTTAAATTATTTGATGTGCTTAATTACCAATTATTTTTTACTCCTTCAATAGGTATTGGATATATTTAATGCATATGAATTCCTTGGATCAAGTTCATTTCAAATCAAATGGTAAAATCGTCAGAGTCTCTTACGCGATTTGTGGTGTATGTACACCTTTCTAAGCATTTGTTGGGCTTAATTACCAAATATTTTTGACTTATTGAATAGGTATTAGATATATTTAAAGCATATGAATACCTTGGACCAAACGCATTTCAAATCAAATGGTAAAATCGTCATAGTCTCTTAGGCGCTTTATGGTGTAAGAACACATTTCAAATCATTTTTCTCCTTAATAACCAACTATTTTAGACTCTACAATTATGTATTAGATATATTTAAAGCATATGAATCCCTTCGATCAAACTCATTTGAAATCTAAGAGTAAAATCGTCATAGTCTCTTAGGCGATTTGTTGTGTATGAACACCTTTTAAATCATTTGATGTGCTTAATTACCAATTATTTTTTACTCCTTCAATAGGTATTGGATATATTTAATGCATATGAATTCCTTGGATCAAGTTCATTTCAAATCAAATGGTAAAATCGTAAGAGTCTCTTACGCGATTTGTGGTGTATGTACACCTTTCTAATCATTTGTTGGGCTTAATTACCAAATATTTTTGACTTATTGAATAAGTATTAGATATATTTAAAGCATATGAATACCTTGGACCAAACGCATTTCAAATCAAAGGGTAAAATCGTCATAGTCTCTTAGGCGCTTTATGGTGTAAGAACACATTTCAAATCATTTTTTCTCCTTAATAACCAACTATTTTAGACTCTACAATTATGTATTAGATATATTTAAAGCATATGAATCCCTTCGATCAAACTCATTTGAAATCTAAGAGTAAAATCGTCATAGTCTCTTAGGCGATTTGTTGTGTATGAACACCTTTTAAATCATTTGTTGTGCTTAATTACCAAATATTTTTTACTCCTTCAATAGGTATTAGATATTTTTAAACCATACGAATCCCTTGGATCAAACTCATTTCAAATCAAAGAGTAAAATTGTCATAGTCTCTTAGGCGATTTATGGTGTATGAACATCATTCAAATCATTTGTTGTGCTTAATTACCCAATATTTTTGACTCCTTGAATTGGTATTAGATATATTTAAAGAATATGAATCCCTTGGATCAAACGCATTTCAAATAAAAGGGTTAAATCGTCATAATCTCTTAGGCGATTTATGGTGTAAGAATACATTTCAAATCATTGATTCTCCTTAATAACCAAATATTTTAGACTCTACAATTAGGTATTAGAGATATTTAAAGCATATGAATTCCTTGGATCAACCTCATTCCAAAGCAAAGGGTAAAATCTTCATAGTCTCTTAGGTGATTTGTTGTGTATGAACACCTTTTAAATTATTTGATGTGCTTAATTACCAATTATTTTTTACTCCTTCAATAGGTATTGGATATATTTAATGCATATGAATTCCTTGGATCAAGTTCATTTCAAATCAAATGGTAAAATCGTCAGAGTCTCTTACGCGATTTGTGGTGTATGTACACCTTTCTAAGCATTTGTTGGGCTTAATTACCAAATATTTTTGACTTATTGAATAGGTATTAGATATATTTAAAGCATATGAATACCTTGGACCAAACGCATTTCAAATCAAATGGTAAAATCGTCATAGTCTCTTAGGCGCTTTATGGTGTAAGAACACATTTCAAATCATTTTTTCCTCCTTAATAACCAACTATTTTAGACTCTACAATTATGTATTAGATATATTTAAAGCATATGAATCCCTTCGATCAAACTCATTTGAAATCTAAGAGTAAAATCGTCATTGTCACTTAGGCAATTTGTTGTGTATGAACACCTTTTAAATCATTTGTTGTGCTGAATCACCAAATATTTTTTACTCCTTCAATAGGTATTAGATATATTTAAACCATACGAATCCCTTGGATCAAACTCATTTCAAATCAAAGGGTAAAATTGTCATAGTCCCTTAGGCGATTTATGGTATATGAACATCATTCAAATCATTTGTTGTACTTAATTAACCAATATTTTTGACTCCTTGAATTGGTATTAGATATATTTAAAGAATAGGAATCCCTTGGATCAAACGCATTTTAAATCAAAGGGTAAAATCGTCATAGTCTCTTAGGCTATTTGTGGTGTATGAACACCATTCAAATCATTTGTTGTGCTTAATAACCTAATATTTTTCACTCCTTGAATCGGTATTAGATTTATTTAAAGCATATGATTCCCTTGGATCAAATGCATTTCAAATCAAAGGGTAAAATCGTCATAGTCTCTTACGCGATTTATGGGTTTAATCATTTGTTGTGCTTAATTACCAAATGTTTTTCACTCCTTGAATAGGTATTAGATATATTTAAAGCATATGAGTCCGTTGGATAAAACTCATTTCAAATCAAATGGTAAAATCGTCAAAGTCACTTAAAAGATTTGTGGTGTATGTACACCTTACAAATCATTTTTTGTGCTTAATTTACAAATATTTTTGATTCCTTGAATAGGTATTAGATATATTTAAAGCATATGAATCCCTTGGATCAAACTCATTTAAAACAAAGGGTAAAATCGTCATAGTCTATTAGGCGATTTATGGTTTAAGAACACATTTCAAATAATTTTTTCTCCTTAATAACCAAATATTTTTCAATCCTTCAATAGGTATTAGATATATTTAAATCATATAAATCCCTTGGATCAAACTCATTTCAAATCAAAGGGTTAAATCGTCATAGGCTCTTAAAAGATTTGTGGTGTATGTACACCTTACAAATCATTTTTTGTGCTTAATTACTAAATATTATTGACTCCTTCAATAGGTATTAGATATATTTAAAGCATATGAATCCATTGGATCAAACTCATTTCAAATCAAAGGGTAAAATCGTCATAGTTTCTTAAATGATTTGTGGTGTATGTACACCTTACAAATCTTTTGTTGTGCTTAATTACCCAATATTTTTGACTCCTTGAATAGGTATTAGATATATTTAAAGAATATTAAACCCTTGGATCAAACGCATTTCAAATAAAAGGGTTAAATCGTCATAATCTCTTAGGCGATTTATGGTGTAAGAATACATTTCAAATCATTGATTCTCCTTAATAACCAAATATTTTAGACTCTACAATTAGGTATTAGAGATATTTAAAGCATATGAATTCCTTGGATCAACCTCATTCGAAATCAAAGGGTAAAATCTTCATAGTCTCTTAGGTGATTTGTTGTGTATGAACACCTTTTAAATCATTTGTTGTGCTTAATTACCAAATATTTTTTACTCCTTCAATAGGTATTAGATATATTTAAACCATACGAATCCCTTGGATCAAACTCATTTCAAATCAAAGAGTAAAATTGTCATAGTCTCTTAGGCGATTTATGGTGTATGAACACCATTCAAATCATTTGTTGTGCTTAATTACCCAATATTTTTGACTCCTTGAATTGGTATTAGATATATTTAAAGAATATGAATCCCTTGGATCAAACGCATTTCAAATAAAAGGGTTAAATCGTCATAATCTCTTAGGCGATTTATGGTGTAAGAATACATTTCAAATCATTGATTCTCCTTAATAACCAAATATTTTAGACTCTACAATTAGGTATTAGAGATATTTAAAGCATATGAATTCCTTGGATCAACCTCATTCGAAAGCAAAGGGTAAAATCTTCATAGTCTCTTAGGTGATTTGTTGTGTATGAACACCTTTTAAATTATTTGATGTGCTTAATTACCAATTATTTTTTACTCCTTCAATAGGTATTGGATATATTTAATGCATATGAATTCCTTGGATCAAGTTCATTTCAAATCAAATGGTAAAATCGTAAGAGTCTCTTATGCGATTTGTGGTGTATGTACACCTTTCTAATCATTTGTTGGGCTTAATTACCAAATATTTTTGACTTATTGAATAGGTATTAGATATATTTAAAGCATATGAATACCTTGGACCAAACGCATTTCAAATCAAAGGGTAAAATCGTCATAGTCTCTTAGGCGCTTTATGGTGTAAGAACACATTTTAAATCATTTTTTCTCCTTAATAACCAACTATTTTAGACTCTACAATTATGTATTAGATATATTTAAAGCATATGAATCCCTTCGATCAAACTCATTTGAAATCTAAGAGTAAAATCGTCATAGTCTCTTAGGCGATTTGTATTGTATGAACACCTTTTAAATCATTTGTTGTGCTTAATTACCAAATATTTTTTACTCCTTCAATAGGTATTAGATATATTTAAACCATACGAATCCCTTGGATCAAACTCATTTCAAATCAAAGAGTAAAATTGTCATAGTCTCTTAGGCGATTTATGGTGTATGAACACCATTCAAATCATTTGTTGTGCTTAATTACCCAATATTTTTGACTCCTTGAATTGGTATTAGATATATTTAAAGAATATTAAACCCTTGGATCAAACGCATTTCAAATAAAAGGGTTAAATCGTCATAATCTCTTAGGCGATTTATGGTGTAAGAATACATTTCAAATCATTGATTCTCCTTAATAACCAAATATTTTAGACTCTACAATTAGGTATTAGAGATATTTAAAGCATATGAATTCCTTGGATCAACCTCATTCGAAAGCAAAGGGTAAAATCTTCATAGTCTCTTAGGTGATTTGTTGTGTATGAACACCTTTTAAATTATTTGATGTGCTTAATTACCAATTATTTTTTACTCCTTCAATAGGTATTGGATATATTTAATGCATATGAATTCCTTGGATCAAGTTCATTTCAAATCAAATGGTAAAATCGTCAGAGTCTCTTACGCGATTTGTGGTGTATGTACACCTTTCTAAGCATTTGTTGGGCTTAATTACCAAATATTTTTGACTTATTGAATAGGTATTAGATATATTTAAAGCATATGAATACCTTGGACCAAACGCATTTCAAATCAAATGGTAAAATCGTCATAGTCTCTTAGGCGCTTTATGGTGTAAGAACACATTTCAAATCATTTTTTCCTCCTTAATAACCAACTATTTTAGACTCTACAATTATGTATTAGATATATTTAAAGCATATGAATCCCTTCGATCAAACTCATTTGAAATCTAAGAGTAAAATCGTCATTGTCTCTTAGGCGATTTGTTGTGTATGAACACCTTTTAAATCATTTGTTGTGCTTAATCACCAAATATTTTTTACTCCTTCAATAGGTATTAGATATATTTAAACCATACGAATCCCTTGGACCAAACTCATTTCAAATCAAAGGGTAAAATTGTCATAGTCCCTTAGGCGATTTATGGTATATGAACATCATTCAAATCATTTGTTGTGCTTAATTAACCAATATTTTTGACTCCTTGAATTGGTATTAGATATATTTAAAGAATATGAATCCCTTGGATCAAACGCATTTCAAATAAAAGGGTTAAATCGTCATAATCTCTTAGGCGATTTATGGTGTAAGAATACATTTCAAATCATTGATTCTCCTTAATAACCAAATATTTTAGACTCTACAATTAGGTATTAGAGATATTTAAAGCATATGAATTCCTTGGATCAACCTCATTCGAAAGCAAAGGGTAAAATCTTCATAGTCTCTTAGGTGATTTGTTGTGTATGAACACCTTTTAAATTATTTGATGTGCTTAATTACCAATTATTTTTTACTCCTTCAATAGGTATTGGATATATTTAATGCATATGAATTCCTTGGATCAAGTTCATTTCAAATCAAATGGTAAAATCGTAAGAGTCTCTTACGCGATTTGTGGTGTATGTACACCTTTCTAATCATTTGTTGGGCTTAATTACCAAATATTTTTGACTTATTGAATAGGTATTAGATATATTTAAAGCATATGAATACCTTGGACCAAACGCATTTCAAATCAAAGGGTAAAATCGTCATAGTCTCTTAGGCGCTTTATGGTGTAAGAACACATTTCAAATCATTTTTTCTCCTTAATAACCAACTATTTTAGACTCTACAATTATGTATTAGATATATTTAAAGCATATGAATCCCTTCGATCAAACTCATTTGAAATCTAAGAGTAAAATCGTCATAGTCTCTTAGGCGATTTGTATTGTATGAACACCTTTTAAATCATTTGTTGTGCTTAATTACCAAATATTTTTTACTCCTTCAATAGGTATTAGATATATTTAAACCATACGAATCCCTTGGATCAAACTCATTTCAAATCAAAGAGTAAAATTGTCATAGTCTCTTAGGCGATTTATGGTGTATGAACACCATTCAAATCATTTGTTGTGCTTAATTACCCAATATTTTTGACTCCTTGAATTGGTATTAGATATATTTAAAGAATATTAAACCCTTGGATCAAACGCATTTCAAATAAAAGGGTTAAATCGTCATAATCTCTTAGGCGATTTATGGTGTAAGAATACATTTCAAATCATTGATTCTCCTTAATAACCAAATATTTTAGACTCTACAATTAGGTATTAGAGATATTTAAAGCATATGAATTCCTTGGATCAACCTCATTCGAAAGCAAAGGGTAAAATCTTCATAGTCTCTTAGGTGATTTGTTGTGTATGAACACCTTTTAAATTATTTGATGTGCTTAATTACCAATTATTTTTTACTCCTTCAATAGGTATTGGATATATTTAATGCATATGAATTCCTTGGATCAAGTTCATTTCAAATCAAATGGTAAAATCGTCAGAGTCTCTTACGCGATTTGTGGTGTATGTACACCTTTCTAAGCATTTGTTGGGCTTAATTACCAAATATTTTTGACTTATTGAATAGGTATTAGATATATTTAAAGCATATGAATACCTTGGACCAAACGCATTTCAAATCAAATGGTAAAATCGTCATAGTCTCTTAGGCGCTTTATGGTGTAAGAACACATTTCAAATCATTTTTTCCTCCTTAATAACCAACTATTTTAGACTCTACAATTATGTATTAGATATATTTAAAGCATATGAATCCCTTCGATCAAACTCATTTGAAATCTAAGAGTAAAATCGTCATTGTCTCTTAGGCGATTTGTTGTGTATGAACACCTTTTAAATCATTTGTTGTGCTTAATCACCAAATATTTTTTACTCCTTCAATAGGTATTAGATATATTTAAACCATACGAATCCCTTGGATCAAACTCATTTCAAATCAAAGGGTAAAATTGTCATAGTCCCTTAGGCGATTTATGGTATATGAACATCATTCAAATCATTTGTTGTGCTTAATTAACCAATATTTTTGACTCCTTGAATTGGTATTAGATATATTTAAAGAATATGAATCCCTTGGATCAAACGCATTTTAAATCAAAGGGTAAAATCGTCATAGTCTCTTAGGCTATTTGTGGTGTATGAACACCATTCAAATCATATTTTCCTGCTTAATTACCAATTTTTTTGACTCCTTGAATAGGTATTATATATTTTAAGTATATGAATCCCTTGGATCAAACAAAATTTCAAATCAAAGAGTAAAATCGTCATAGTTTTTTTGGCGATTTGTGGTGTATGTACCCCTTTCAAAATCATTTGTTGTGCTGAATTACCAAATATTTTTGACTCCTTCAATAGGTATTAGATATATTTAAACCATATGAATCCCTTGGATCAAACTCATTTCAAATCGAAGGGTAAAATTGTCATAGTCTCTTAGGCGATTTATGGTGTATGAACACCATTCAAATCATTTGTTGTGCTTAATAACCTAATATTTTTCACTCCTTGAATCGGTATTAGATTTATTTAAAGCATATGATTCCCTTGGATCAAATGCATTTCAAATCAAAGGGTAAAATCGTCATAGTCTCTTAGGCGATTTATGGGTTTAATCATTTGTTGTGCTTAATTACCAAATGTTTTTCACTCCTGGAATAGGTATTAGATATATTTAAAGCATATGAGTCCGTTGGATAAAACTCATTTCAAATCAAATGGTAAAATCGTCAAAGTCACTTAAAAGATTTGTGGTGTATGTACACCTTACAAATCATTTTTTGTGCTTAATTTCCAAATATTTTTGATTCCTTGAATAGGTATTAGATATATTTAAAGCATATGAATCCCTTGGATCAAACTCATTTCAAATCAAAGGGTAAAATCGTCATAGTCTATTAGGCGATTTATGGTTTAAGAACACATTTCAAATAATTTTTTCTCCTTAATAACCAAATATTTTTCAATCCTTCAATAGGTATTAGATATATTTAAATCATATAAATCCCTTGGATCAAACTCATTTCAAATCAAAGGGTTAAATCGTCATAGGCTCTTAAAAGATTTGTGGTGTATGTACACCTTATAAATCATTTTTTGTGCTTAATTACTAAATATTTTTGACTCCTTCAATAGGTATTAGATATATTTAAAGCATATGAATCCATTGGATCAAACTCATTTCAAATCAAAGGGTAAAATCGTCATAGTTTCTTAAATGATTTGTGGTGTATGTACACCTTACAAATCTTTTGTTGTGCTTAATTACCCAATATTTTTGACTCCTTGAATAGGTATTAGATATATTGAAAGCATATGAATCCCTTGGATCAAACGCATTTTAAATCAAAGGGTAAAATCGTCATAATCTCTTAGGCGATTTATGGTGTAAGAATACATTTCAAATCATTGATTCTCCTTAATAACCAAATATTTTAGACTCTACAATTAGGTATTAGAGATATTTAAAGCATATGAATTCCTTGGATCAACCTCATTCGAAATCAAAGGGTAAAATCTTCATAGTCTCTTAGGTGATTTGTTGTGTATGAACACCTTTTAAATTATTTGTTGTGCTTAATTACCAATTATTTTTTACTCCTTGAATAGGTATTGGATATATTTAATGCATATGAATTCCTTGGATCAAGTTCATTTCAAATCAAATGGTAAAATCGTAAGAGTCTCTTACGCGATTTGTGGTGTATGTACACCTTTCTAATCATTTGTTGGGCTGAATTACCAAATTTTTTTGAGTTCTTGAATAGGTATTAGATATATTTAAAGCATATGAATACCTTGGACCAAACGCATTTCAAATCAAAGGGTAAAATCGTCATAGTCTCTTAGGCGCTTTATGGTGTAAGAACACATTTCAAATCATTTTTTGTCCTTAATAACCAACTATTTTAGACTCTACAATTATGTATTAGATATATTTAAAGCATATGAATCCCTTCGATCAAACTCATTTGAAATCTAAGAGTAAAATCGTCATAGTCTCTTAGGCGATTTGTTGTGTATGAACACCTTTTAAATCATTTGTTGTGCTTAATTACCAAATATTTTTTACTCCTTCAATAGGTATTAGATATATTTAAACCATACGAATCCCTTGGATCAAACTCATTTCAAATCAAAGAGTAAAATTGTCATAGTCTCTTAGGCGATTTATGGTGTATGAACACCATTCAAATCATTTGTTGTGCTTAATTACCCAATATTTTTGACTCCTTGAATTGGTATTAGATATATTTAAAGAATATGAATCCCTTGGATCAAACGCATTTCAAATAAAAGGGTTAAATCATCATAATCTCTTAGGCGATTTATGGTGTAAGAATACATTTCAAATCATTGATTCTCCTTAATAACCAAATATTTTAGACTCTACAATTAGGTATTAGAGATATTTAAAGCATATGAATTCCTTGGATCAACCTCATTCGAAAGCAAAGGGTAAAATCTTCATAGTCTCTTAGGTGATTTGTTGTGTATGAACACCTTTTAAATTATTTGATGTGCTTAATTACCAATTATTTTTTACTCCTTCAATAGGTATTGGATATATTTAATGCATATGAATTCCTTGGATCAAGTTCATTTCAAATCAAATGGTAAAATCGTCAGAGTCTCTTACGCGATTTGTGGTGTATGTACACCTTTCTAAGCATTTGTTGGGCTTAATTACCAAATATTTTTGACTTATTGAATAGGTATTAGATATATTTAAAGCATATGAATACCTTGGACCAAACGCATTTCAAATCAAATGGTAAAATCGTCATAGTCTCTTAGGCGCTTTATGGTGTAAGAACACATTTCAAATCATTTTTCCTCCTTAATAACCAACTATTTTAGACTCTACAATTATGTATTAGATATATTTAAAGCATATGAATCCCTTCGATCAAACTCATTTGAAATCTAAGAGTAAAATCGTCATTGTCTCTTAGGCGATTTGTTGTGTATGAACACCTTTTAAATCATTTGTTGTGCTTAATCACCAAATATTTTTTACTCCTTCAATAGGTATTAGATATATTTAAACCATACGAATCCCTTGGATCAAACTCATTTCAAATCAAAGGGTAAAATTGTCATAGTCCCTTAGGCGATTTATGGTATATGAACATCATTCAAATCATTTGTTGTGCTTAATTAACCAATATTTTTGACTCCTTGAATTGGTATTAGATATATTTAAAGAATATGAATCCCTTGGATCAAACGCATTTTAAATCAAAGGGTAAAATCGTCATAGTCTCTTAGGCTATTTGTGGTGTATGAACACCATTCAAATCATATTTTCCTGCTTAATTACCAATTTTTTTGACTCCTTGAATAGGTATTATATATTTTAAGTATATGAATCCCTTGGATCAAACAAAATTTCAAATCAAAGAGTAAAATCGTCATAGTTTTTTTGGCGATTTGTGGTGTATGTACCCCTTTCAAAATCATTTGTTGTGCTGAATTACCAAATATTTTTGACTCCTTCAATAGGTATTAGATATATTTAAACCATATGAATCCCTTGGATCAAACTCATTTCAAATCGAAGGGTAAAATTGTCATAGTCTCTTAGGCGATTTATGGTGTATGAACACCATTCAAATCATTTGTTGTGCTTAATAACCTAATATTTTTCACTCCTTGAATCGGTATTAGATTTATTTAAAGCATATGATTCCCTTGGATCAAATGCATTTCAAATCAAAGGGTAAAATCGTCATAGTCTCTTAGGCGATTTATGGGTTTAATCATTTGTTGTGCTTAATTACCAAATGTTTTTCACTCCTGGAATAGGTATTAGATATATTTAAAGCATATGAGTCCGTTGGATAAAACTCATTTCAAATCAAATGGTAAAATCGTCAAAGTCACTTAAAAGATTTGTGGTGTATGTACACCTTACAAATCATTTTTTGTGCTTAATTTCCAAATATTTTTGATTCCTTGAATAGGTATTAGATATATTTAAAGCATATGAATCCCTTGGATCAAACTCATTTCAAATCAAAGGGTAAAATCGTCATAGTCTATTAGGCGATTTATGGTTTAAGAACACATTTCAAATAATTTTTTCTCCTTAATAACCAAATATTTTTCAATCCTTCAATAGGTATTAGATATATTTAAATCATATAAATCCCTTGGATCAAACTCATTTCAAATCAAAGGGTTAAATCGTCATAGGCTCTTAAAAGATTTGTGGTGTATGTACACCTTATAAATCATTTTTTGTGCTTAATTACTAAATATTTTTGACTCCTTCAATAGGTATTAGATATATTTAAAGCATATGAATCCATTGGATCAAACTCATTTCAAATCAAAGGGTAAAATCGTCATAGTTTCTTAAATGATTTGTGGTGTATGTACACCTTACAAATCTTTTGTTGTGCTTAATTACCCAATATTTTTGACTCCTTGAATAGGTATTAGATATATTGAAAGCATATGAATCCCTTGGATCAAACGCATTTTAAATCAAAGGGTAAAATCGTCATAATCTCTTAGGCGATTTATGGTGTAAGAATACATTTCAAATCATTGATTCTCCTTAATAACCAAATATTTTAGACTCTACAATTAGGTATTAGAGATATTTAAAGCATATGAATTCCTTGGATCAACCTCATTCGAAATCAAAGGGTAAAATCTTCATAGTCTCTTAGGTGATTTGTTGTGTATGAACACCTTTTAAATTATTTGTTGTGCTTAATTACCAATTATTTTTTACTCCTTGAATAGGTATTGGATATATTTAATGCATATGAATTCCTTGGATCAAGTTCATTTCAAATCAAATGGTAAAATCGTAAGAGTCTCTTACGCGATTTGTGGTGTATGTACACCTTTCTAATCATTTGTTGGGCTGAATTACCAAATTTTTTTGAGTTCTTGAATAGGTATTAGATATATTTAAAGCATATGAATACCTTGGACCAAACGCATTTCAAATCAAAGGGTAAAATCGTCATAGTCTCTTAGGCGCTTTATGGTGTAAGAACACATTTCAAATCATTTTTTGTCCTTAATAACCAACTATTTTAGACTCTACAATTATGTATTAGATATATTTAAAGCATATGAATCCCTTCGATCAAACTCATTTGAAATCTAAGAGTAAAATCGTCATAGTCTCTTAGGCGATTTGTTGTGTATGAACACCTTTTAAATCATTTGTTGTGCTTAATTACCAAATATTTTTTACTCCTTCAATAGGTATTAGATATATTTAAACCATACGAATCCCTTGGATCAAACTCATTTCAAATCAAAGAGTAAAATTGTCATAGTCTCTTAGGCGATTTATGGTGTATGAACACCATTCAAATCATTTGTTGTGCTTAATTACCCAATATTTTTGACTCCTTGAATTGGTATTAGATATATTTAAAGAATATGAATCCCTTGGATCAAACGCATTTCAAATAAAAGGGTTAAATCGTCATAATCTCTTAGGCGATTTATGGTGTAAGAATACATTTCAAATCATTGATTCTCCTTAATAACCAAATATTTTAGACTCTACAATTAGGTATTAGAGATATTTAAAGCATATGAATTCCTTGGATCAACCTCATTCGAAAGCAAAGGGTAAAATCTTCATAGTCTCTTAGGTGATTTGTTGTGTATGAACACCTTTTAAATTATTTGATGTGCTTAATTACCAATTATTTTTTACTCCTTCAATAGGTATTGGATATATTTAATGCATATGAATTCCTTGGATCAAGTTCATTTCAAATCAAATGGTAAAATCGTCAGAGTCTCTTACGCGATTTGTGGTGTATGTACACCTTTCTAAGCATTTGTTGGGCTTAATTACCAAATATTTTTGACTTATTGAATACGTATTAGATATATTTAAAGCATATGTATACCTTGGACCAAACGCATTTCAAATCAAATGGTAAAATCGTCATAGTCTCTTAGGCGCTTTATGGTGTAAGAACACATTTCAAATCATTTTTTCCTCCTTAATAACCAACTATTTTAGACTCTACAATTATGTATTAGATATATTTAAAGCATATGAATCCCTTCGATCAAACTCATTTGAAATCTAAGAGTAAAATCGTCATTGTCTCTTAGGCGATTTGTTGTGTATGAACACCTTTTAAATCATTTGTTGTGCTTAATCACCAAATATTTTTTACTCCTTCAATAGGTATTAGATATATTTAAACCATACGAATCCCTTGGATCAAACTCATTTCAAATCAAAGGGTAAAATTGTCATAGTCCCTTAGGCGATTTATGGTATATGAACACCATTCAAATCATTTGTTGTGCTTAATTAACCAATATTTTTGACTCCTTGAATTGGTATTAGATATATTTAAAGAATATGAATCCCTTGGATCAAACGCATTTTAAATCAAAGGGTAAAATCGTCATAGTCTCTTAGGCTATTTGTGGTGTATGAACACCATTCAAATCATATGTTGTGCTTAATTACCAATTTTTTTGGACTCCTTGAATAGGTATTATATATATTTTAATTATATGAATCCCTTGGATCAAACAAAATTTCAAATCAAAGAGTAAAATCGTCATAGTTTTTTTGGCGATTTGTGGTGTATGTACCCTTTTCAAAATCATTTGTTGTGCTGAATTACCAAATATTTTTGATTCCTTCAATAGGTATTAGATATATTTAAACCATATGAATCCCTTGGATCAAACTCATTTCAAATCAAAGGGTAAAATTGTCATAGTCTCTTAGGCGATTTATGGTGTATGAACACCATTCAAATCATTTTTTGTGCTTAATAACCAAATATTTTTCACTCCTTGAATAGGTATTAGATTTATTTAAAGCCTATCATTCCCTTGGATCAAATGCATTTCAAATCAAAGGGTAAATTCGTCATAGTCTCTTAGGCGATTTATGGTGTATGAACACCATTTTAATCATTTGTTGTGCTTAATTACCAAATGTTTTTGACTCCTTGAATAGGTATTAGATATATTTAAAGCATATGAGTCCCTTGGATAAAACTCATTTCAAATCAAATGGTAAAATCGTCATAGTCACTTAAAAGATTTGTGGTGTATGAACACCATTCAAATCATTTGTTGTGCTTAATTACCCAATATTTTTGACTCCTTGAATAGGTATTAGATATATTTAAAGAATATGAATCCCTTGGATCAAGCGCATTTTAAATCAAAGGGTAAAATCGTCATAATCTCTTAGGCTATTTATGGTGTAAGAATACATTTCAAATCATTGATTTTCCTTAATAACCAAATATTTTAGACTCTACAATTAGGTATTAGAGATATTTAAAGCATATGAATTCCTTGGATCAACCTCATTCGAAATCAAAGGGTAAAATAGACATAATCTCTTAGGCGATTTATGGTGTATGAACACCATTCAAATAATTTGTTGTGCTTAATTACCAAATATCTTTGACTACTTGAATAGGTATTAGATATATTTAAATAATGTGAATCCCTTGGATCAAACGCATTTCAAATCAAATTGTAAAATCGTCATAGTGTCTTAAGCGAATTATGGTGTAAAAAAACAGTTCAAATCATTTTTTCTCCTTAATAACCAAATATTTTAGACTCTACAATTAGGTATTAGATATTTTTAAAGCATATGAATCCCTTGGATCAAACTCATTTGAAATCAAAGGGTAAAATAATCATAGTGTTTTAGGCGATTTATGGTGTTTGAACACCTTTGAAAATCATTTGTTGTGCTGAATTACCAAATATTTTTGACTCCTTCAATAGGCATTAGATATATTTAAACCATATGAATCCCTTGGATCAAACTCATTTCAAATCAAAGGGTAAAATTGTCATAGTCTCTTAGGCGATTTATGGTGTATGAACACCATTCAAATCATTTGTTGTGCTTAATAACATAATATTTTTCACTCCTTGAATCGTTATTAGATTTATTTAAAGCATATGATCCCCTTGGATCAAATGCATTTCAAATCAAAGGGTAAAATCGTCATAGTCTCTTAGGCGATTTATGGGTTTAATCATTTGTTGTGCTTAATTACCAAATGTTTTTCACTCCTTGAATAGGTATTAGATATATTTAAAGCATATGAGTCCCTTGGATAAAACTCATTTCAAATCAAATGGTAAAATCGTCATAGTCACTTAAAAGATTTGTGGTGTATGTACACCTTACAAATCATTTTTTGTGCTTAATTACCAAATATTTTTGACTCCTGGAATAGGTATTAGATATATTTAAAGCATATGAATCCCTTGGATCAAACTCATTTCAAATCAAAGGGTAAAATCGTCATAGTCTATTAGGCGATTTATGGTTTAAGAACACATTTCAAATAATTTTTTCACCTTAATAACCAAATATTTTTCAATCCTTCGATAGGTATTAGATATATTTAAATCATATAAATTCCTTGGATCAAACTCATTTCAAATCAAAGGGTTAAATCGTCATAGGCTCTTAAAAGATTTGTGGTGTATGTACACCTTACAAATCATTTTTTGTGCTTAATTACTAAATGTTTTTGACTCCTTCAATAGGTATTAGACATATTTAAAGCATATGAATCCCTTGGATCAAACTCATTTCAAATCAAAGGGTAAAATCGTCATAGTTTCTTAAATGATTTGTGGTGTATGTACACCTTTCAAATCTTTTGTTGTGCTTAATTACCAAATATTTTTGACTCCTTGAATAGGTATTAGATATATTTAAAGCATGTGAATCCCTTGGATCAAACGCATTTTAAATCAAAGGGTAAAATCGTCATAATCTCTTAGGCGATTTATGGTGTAAGAATACATTTCAAATAATTGATTATGCTTAATAACCAAATATTTAGACTCTACAATTAGGTATTAGAGATATTTAAAGCATATGAATTCCTTGGATCAACCTCATTCGAAATCAAAGGGTAAAATCTTTATAGTCTCTTCGGTGATTTGTTGTGTATGAACACCTTTTAAATTATTTGTTGTTCTTAATTACCAATTATTTTTTACTCCTTGAATAGGTATTGGATATATTTAATGCATATGAATTCCTTGGATCAAGTTCATTTCAAATCAAATGGTAAAATCGTCAGAGTCTCTTACGCGATTTGTGGTGTATGTACACCTTTCTAATCATTTGTTGGGCTTAATTACCAAATATTTTTGAATTCTTGAATAGGTATTAGATATATTTAAAGCATATGAATACCTTGGACCAAACGCATTTCAAATCAAAGGGTAAAATCGTCATAGTCTCTTAGGCGCTTTATGGTGTAAGAACACATTTCAAATCATTTTTTCTCCTTAATAACCAACTATTTTAGACTCTACAATTATTTATTAGATATATTTAAAGAATATGAATCCCTTCGATCAAACTCATTTGAAATCTAAGAGTAAAATCGTCATAGTCTCTTAGGCGATTTGTTGTGTATGAACACCTTTTAAATCATTTGTTGTGCTTAATTACCAAATATTTTTTACTCCTTCAATAGGTATTAGATATATTTAAACCATACGAATCCCTTGGATCAAACTCATTTCAAATCAAAGGGTAAAATTGTCATAGTCTCTTAGGCGATTTATGGTATATGAACACCATTCAAATTATTTGTTGTTCTTAATTACCCAATATTTTGAATCCTTGAATTGGTATTAGATATATTTAAAGAATATGAATCCCTTGGATCAAACGCATTTTAAATCAAAGGGTAAAATCGTCGTAGTCTCTTAGGCTATTTGTGGTGTATGAACACCATTCAAATCATATGTTGTGCTTAATTACCAATTTTTTTTGACTCCTTGAATAGTTATTATATATATTTTAAGTATATGAATCCCTTGGATCAAACAAAATTTCAAATCAAAGGGTAAAATCGTCATAGTTTTTTTGGCGATTTGTGGTGTATGTACCCCTTTCAAATCATTTGTTGTGCTGAATTACCAAATATTTTTGACTCCTTCAATGGGTATTAGATATATTTAAACCATATGAATCCCTTGGATCAAACTCATTTCAAATCAAAGGGTAAAATTGTCATAGTCTCTTAGGCGATTTATGGTGTATGAACACCATTCAAATCATTTTTTGTGCTTAATAACCAATATTTTTCACTCCTTGAATAGGTATTAGATTTATTTAAAGCATATCATTCCCTTGGATCAAATGCATTTCAAATCAAAGGGTAAATTTGTCATAGTCTCTTAGGCGATTTATGGTGTATGATCACCATTTTAATCATTTGTTGTGCTTAATTACCAAATGTTTTTGACTCCTTGGATAGGTATTAGATATATTTAAAGCATATGAGTCCCTTGGATAAAACTCATTTCAAATCAAATGGTAAAATCGTCATAGTACATTAAAAGATTTGTGGTGTATGTACAACTTACAAATCATTTTTGTGCTTAATTACCAAATATTTTTGACTCCTTGAATAGGTATTAGATATATTTAAATCATATGAAT